>ARYC01003471.1:0-13759 GCA_000711775.1 Oxytricha trifallax
CAGTAATAAAGACTAAGTTGGCTAATCCTATGGCTTGTCTAGCATTGGGTGACCTTATTAGTAATAGAATTGCTTCTTATATTATGGTTTCTTGAGCCTAGTACTTTTCACCTGTATAGTAACCAAGGGCAGCCAAAAATATACGAGCCTTAGAGTCTTAGTCTAGTTTTTGGTTGCTTGAGATCAACTCCGTAATTAAATAGAATAGTCCTTGGTTCACTTACGGTTCATTTGCCATCTCAAAGTGCTAAAGAAATGAAAGTAGAGATTGAGTATTTCGGGCGAATATTTCTTGAAGGATTTGCTCCTTTTATTAGTAATTTGATTATTTGAAACTTTCATAGTGCTTTACCAAAATTTCATGGCCAATGATTGACCCATAGTTAATAGCCAGCTGAGGAAAGGGTCTTGGATCTTGGATTGATTCACTAGCTAAGCTCACAGTAGTCTGGAACTCACTCGCCTTCAATTCATCGGATTAAAGGAAGTGGTTAAGATTCTCAGAGACCAATGACTAGGTATCACTGCTGTTCTTGGCTTTCTTGCTTTTGTTATTGTTTATAAACTTTCTCACCACGTTCTTAAAATCCCATGTCTTTTAATAGCCTTTGAAATCCTCCTGCTACAACAGGAGACTCAAATCATAGTTATTTTAGTGTAGAAATTCCTTTGCTCTATTGATTTTGGCGCTATCTTGAGCTCCCTTGTACTCAGCTTTAATGCCCTTCAATTTGCCGCCATCATCAAAATTATCACAGGCTTCATGATTTTCAAAAATCCGATCACCCTGCTCGAAAAGTTGAGCTAACTATTCATTTGAATTTTAATAATTTAACTCTAATATAGGCGGTTAGTAAAAGAAATAAAATACCAGGGCTTAGATCTTTAATCTATGGGAGAAAAGACTCAGCTATCTGATCCCGCTCTTAGTCTGGATTCATGGTATTTTTAAATTTTAATTATAGTATTATACACTGGATTATTATAATTAATAGGTGGATTATTAAAAAATACCACTGGATTCTTCAAATTTACTATAAGAAAAACCTCTCTCCTTCACTTAACCAGAAGATTTAAAGATCAATAGGCTACAAACCAGTTCAAATGCATTGCTAATGTTAATACCAACATATAAAGATGAAAAAAATAGGCTTGCAAGAAATGGCTGACCCGCCATGGGTCTTTTGAATGCTTTTCGTGTCTGGCCTCATTGAAAATTGGCTTTATGGAAAAACCGAAAAATCCGAGGGCATAATGGCGAATTCAACCCAATACTGCTCATAACGTACAAATAACCAGTAGAAATGTGCAATGAAAATAGAATGGAAAACAAAGGCACTCGTTTTCTAAAATCGAGATCATGGTTGAAGGGGGTCCAGACTGGCTTTGGATTATAGACTCCAGACTGGATTACAAACCCAATAAGAGGAGGAATTAACACTAATGTTGAAATATTGGAAAAATTAGAAAGAAAAGCTACTGGATTTTATGAACATATGAACTCAGAAAAGAATAAGGAACACTCTCAACAAAATTTAAACACAAGAACTTAATAATTGTAATTAGCAGCACTTCATAAGACCTTCTTTCTGAGACTCTTGAATCAGCCTTCTCTTCAATAGTTAAATAATGAAATTTGAATTCCCTTATTTATCAATATTAATTAAACTTTTTATCAATTTCACAATTCTTTGCGAACATAAGTTTTGGGGTTTATATATATATATAATGATTTATTAAGTTATAACTATCACAATTAAATATTTGAGAAAGAGGATGGCAGCATGCTTTATGATAGAATTGTTAATATAATATAAGGATTTTGTTTTATATGATAACAATAACTATGACAACTCAATTTTAAAATACGGTTAATAATTTTAATAAAGCCATAGAAAACATTCAGGCAATATTTAGATCGTTATGAGGTCTGACTCTGTTTTTATTAAAAGATTATTCGAAATAATTGTTCTAAACCAATATTTTTAAATATCATTTTTAATCTTTGTGGATATTTTTCTAAATAAGGGCGATAATAGCTAGTTATAGATGAATGCAATAGTCATGACAAATGGCTTCAAAATAGTCAATAATACAATTATTGATTGAATCGCTTATGAGATATCTTAATTGCTTAATTCCAAAGAATTCATTATTATATCTCTTTAAAAACTTATCTGATATTTTGTTGGACTACTTATATCAATCAGATATTTATAGATGACAACAATATTTAAATAGATATAATTTAGGATATTGAATATGTGTTTTAGTGTAAGTTAATGTAGTATAAATAACTCCTGAATTTACTTTTTATATATGAAAAGGTGTGATTAAGTTAATAATTTTGCATGGACAGTTTTGCAAATATATATATAAATATATTAGTTTAATAAGAAGAACTACTTAAGTGAAAAATTAAGAACTACTTCAATGATATTCTAGAAAAGAAGTCTTGCAAGTAATCTCTATATAATATAAGATTTAGTCTGCTGATTTTTAAATTATTTAAGTAATCGGAGAGTGCTCGTAATCTATTATTAATTTATGCACCAATTAATTTCATATATTTTCATTTAATTAGGCATAAAAATTTATTCATTACTTTAAAAAATTTTGGGAAATAAAATATCTGCTGATTTTAATAATCAATATTTTATAAAGCACAAATCTATCTTTGAAAATTCAGCAAAATACAGCTAGCTATATTGATAAAGATACATCAAACGATCCTTTTCTGTTTTTAATATAACTTTATTATACCTAAAAAAATAACACTTTCTCATTCGATCTATTATTACAGAAAATTAAATACTTATAATGTAATATAATTCTATATATAATGTGGTATATTAAGTTAAAATTCATTAGAAAAATAGAAAATAGCCAATTTTAGTATTTATGATAGATTTATAATAGAGATAGTTCAAAATAAATTTATGCAAATGTGTGATTTTGCTTATAAAGTTTAACATTCGAACACATTTTATTTTAGATTTATTACTATGTACATTTTAGAACTTAATTCTATTCTTGAATTATTAATTATGGTTGCTATTGATATAAGTTTGTGGGAGGTTGGTTTTAGCCATCAGAATGCTGTCTCTTACTTCTCATATGTTTCTATTAATCTTAAGATACATTTGATTAACAAGGATAACTTTAGTGTTTTTACATGTAAAGTCTTTTGTTCGTACTTTTCTCACCTCTGCTCTAGCAGAGGCA
Organism: Oxytricha trifallax; assembly: GCA_000711775.1. Taxonomy (NCBI): domain Eukaryota; phylum Ciliophora; class Spirotrichea; order Sporadotrichida; family Oxytrichidae; genus Oxytricha; species Oxytricha trifallax. Next base: position 3,226 of record ARYC01003471.1, read on the forward strand.
AGCTAGAGCTAGTTTGTTATTTTGCTTTCCTAATTTACTAAGCCTTATGAAATCGAAAATTTTTCCTTTTTCAAGCTTTCTATTAAGCGGTTTGCCATTTGTCTAGATCTGATTCAATACTCTTTGAGGTCATTGAAGTAGGCCTACTGCTTTTGGTGGCGTTAAAGCTGTGTATTTTGTTACTCTTTAATTGGCCAGATAGTTTATTGTTTTTATCTTAAATTTTCTTATAGGGGCTTCTATAAAATTAACAAAGATATTAAAAACACTTCTCACGCCTTTTAATAATTATCTGCTTAAGTTTTTAAAAAATATTTTATTCTTTAAGTATTTTATATGTTGCCCTTTAAAATAATAACTAAATGATCATTTTTAACTTTCCTGTCTATCGCAATAAAATTAATAATCTACAAACTAAATCGCTTGGGTAGCTGTATGATGGATGTATGATGGACTGAATCTCTTCGAAGATTTACAGAGGCTAAAGTTAAGGTTTATAGTGCAGCAAACCTGATGATACGTTTAAGCTGCTAACTGTTTTCTTGGGAGGACATTTTGATCTCCCTTGACTAAGATTTACTGTTGCATCATGCTAGAATACAAGCTTTCTAGTTGGCTTCGTATGGAAGCTCTTCTCTCTTCTGTACTGATCCAAATATGACCGCTCGTAATCATTCCCGCCACTAAGGAGGTTGGAATCATTAATTCGTTCATTTTTAGAGAGAAATAATTCTTTTCTCAAATCGTCTTCAGGTGAAGAGAAAATGTTGAACTCAATATCCTGGGCCATTATCGACTTTTTCTATATAATCAAGCTCTCTCGAAATTAATTTAATATATCAGATTTATCTGCTTTAATGTCTAAACTTTATCTTTCTAAGGAGTTATTTTCATCTTCATCTAGAGCTTAAACACTAGTCCTCTCGACTGTTATCAAAACATCAGCTACATCATTAGATTTAGATAATTTTAATTCTTCCTCTTCTTCGTGTGAGCAGTTAATCTTCTTAATTTTGTTACTCTGGTATGTCCTCTAAATTATAATACTAAATGAAACTTTTTGATATGCTAGATCTGAGTATTTTCTTTAGTCAAAACAATTGATCATTTGGAATTCGAAGATCATCCTTATCTTGAATGCGTTTTAGATACTTTATGACCTTGATCATCTCCTTATCGTCCTTTTAGCCATAGATAGGGATTATGGGAATACCATTCTCTAAGTTAAAAGCGAAGGAGTATATATTATCGTCTATAATCAAGATTTTCTTGGGGTCCACATCTTTAAAGATGCGTAAATCGTTAACAAAGAATTGTATCCTTTGTTATCCTTACCTGGGTTATCAACAAAGGTGCATTAATCTCTGAAATACTTGTGTAAATTAAGTTTATCTATAATTGGATTTGCATACCAATCATTTGATTCTGTGTAAATAGCAACTTAAAAATTTTAATTTTCTTCTCTTTATAATAAGAAATTGATTAATTTAATCAAAAACTTAATATATTAATAACTATTCGATAGATCAGACGCAGGTAGAATTACAGTACTCACTTAAAATGAGTGTTACAAAAAATATCTTTAAATTTTATTTTTTAGTGGTCCTACCTGGTAAGACCACAGGTGCAGCTGGACTGGTGCTTCGTTAGACAGCAGAGAGAGGAGACTTAAAAGACTTTAAAGACATTGAAGATGAAGATGAAGACGATTAAGAAAAAGATTAAGCAATATTTGATTGATTTCCATTTTTGATAAGTATAATAAGTTTTAGTTTAAATGTTAATAGATTAATTAATAATTTAAAGTTTGCTTATTATAAATCAAAATTCAAAAGCGTACGGGCGCTTCGAGAACCCAGTGTAGTAAGTGTCATATTTCTCAGGGTCTACTAAAATAACATAAATATCAGGTATTAACTTCACAAAGTCATCATCCTTCAAACTTTCTTGATCTAAATTTAAGTTTTCCGCTTTATCAGATTCTTCAGAATCGTGTTGATCCCTAGGGCTGTGAATCAATGTTTGATCTAAATCGAAGATAAGAAGCTTCTTGAACCCTGATTTTTTGAATTTGAAATTTTTAAATTGCTCTTCAGATAGATCAGGCTAACCTTGAATTTTCTTTATGTAATTGATCTAACTGGAGATATGTATGATCATATTTTTGTACATTTAAGCCCATAGACAGTTGTCTGAATTGTCTAGTAGCTCCTAGGGTAAACAAGACTCCGAGAATTGTCTAGTTGTTTATAAGATTTTTATTGGAAGCTATGCCTTATTTTTTATTCGAAACTGTGTTAGAATTCTAAGTGAATTTTCTTTATCTTTAAAATGGAAGCAAGATTTGATTATCAGGCAAGGGAGAACCGATTTCATGAGCAAAAGAGTGCTTATTAATATTCTTCTCAGATTTTACTGATGATTCTAAAATAAAGGTATCATGCTTATAAATTTGTACGTATCTTAACAGCTTACAAATTAAGCTACAACGATCTTTCTTAATTATATAATATTTTCCTTTCAGCTAAATAAATGGAGAGAAAGGGGGCTTACATCTATTTGTTCGAGGATATTATACCACTTATTCTAGCAAGTTCGCATCTTATTCTCTATATTGATCTACAGTTGACAGAGTTTCGATTACAACGCTTTGATATTTCTTATTTCTCACCTCATTTCTTATTGGTTTCTGAGTGCAGTACGAGATTGGCGCTTGAGATTACTTGGTATTATACAATTAATTATTGATGATTTAATAATAAGCTAAAATTTTTGAAACTTAAGTTGAATTTTATGTTTAATCAAAAAATTCTATATAATGGAATAAAGAGCTATTAAGACAAGTTATAAAAAATAAGCCCATTCATGATTGTAGTGATATTAAAATTATCACATCTCATCGTGCTATTTGTAATTAAGGCTAAGATATTCTGACTCACTTTTTATGTCCAATTTCTTTTTGATTCTTCCTAACTTGGCGCAATATATTGTGAAATCAACCTACTCGAACCATTAAAGGCTTATAAGCCCACCTCAAAGTCCCATTTATGTATATTCTCAATTAAATTAATAATAATTTATTAAACTTTAATATGTTTAATTAAATTAGCAATAAATTCACTATAAATTTATATTCTCTATAGAGAATACTTTTAATACTAGTCTATATTTAATTTTTAGCAATATTTATAAATTAAATACCATTATTAATCATTATAATTAAGAATTTATTTAAATAGGGCTTTTAAGCCCTACCCTGAATTAAGAATAAGCTCAAATGATGTTTGAGGCTCGAACTGGGCGAGATTGAAACTTCCTGAGCTATAATATGCTAAAGGTTGCAGGTATAGGTTCAATGAGGACAGTCAGAATATCTTGGGGAAATTCATTCATAGGTCATACAGATATTGTAAAAATACAAAGATCTATTCTAACAAAAGTTCAAATATTCTTAATTCCTTTGATAGCTCTATAGACCATTATATTCAAATTCTTAATTACAAATTAAATTTCATTTATTTTTCAAAAATTTTAGCTTGCTAATCTTGCCAAATAAACATGGAACATCAGAAATATTAAGACTAACAAGCTTTTTAATAAATATTATTTTACTTTAAACTTGAAAGATTTCTGCGTTGAAAGTTTAAGAGATCTTCAATAAATTCATAATGAGTGACATTATGATTTTATTGCTATTATTGATGACTGGCGCATTCGCTATATTTTTCTTTGCAGAATTCTTCATTATTAAATAAGGAACACCTCTAAGAATTCATCTCACTCTATATAATATTCCCACCAAAATCTTTTCTTGGAATATTGCCAAAGAAACTTAAAACTTGCATTAATATTTATTTAAATTTTATACAATTTTTTTTTATAAATTTACTAAAGAAAGGAAGCCTCGCCCGATATTAAACTCGGGAATAATAAGATTTTATTTGCGAAGATGATTAAGATTAATTGCGTGATTTTTATTTGCAGCTGCTATTATAGACATTCTAAATTAATGCGCTTTCTTGACTTTAGATTGAGCCGACGACTGATAAAGAGTGTCTTCTCATGACAGGGGGCATCAGGGGTGGGCTCTAGCTTTTATTCTCCATGGAAATCTACTCTTGGAAGCTGTCCATCGATTTGTTTAGCGTTTTATCGTTGAAGATTTAATGGTTTGTCTTTTAATATAGAGTCATAACTAAATAGATTTATTCCAGAGTTACATATACCCTAATAAAATATCACTCACTTTTGTATAGCTTGACTTCAATTTACTTTTATAAAACTAAATTGTTTTTTTAAATAAATTCGTCTGAGTTATTTGAAATATTTTGTGATGCAATGAAGAGATGTTGAGGTAAAATTTGTGATAGGCGTGGACTGTTTAGATTGTGGGAGTTCCTATTTCAACTCAATTTTTAAGGCTTTTGGTGGAGGAGAAGCGCTTTCTAAACTTGAATGAGATGGGCCCTGTCTGGTTGATAACTGTTTTTCCTTTCTCAAGGGAAATACGCCTTCAATTTCCACATTCTCTCATTACTGATAGATTGTCACAATAAAAATCAAAAAAGTTAATTTAAAAGCATAATTGAAGTTAAAATATACTGTTGCATTTTCATTCAAAAGCATGAATAGATAAATTGCTAAATAATTAACTTTACAAATAGACTCTTCTTAAACAATAAATTGTGCTAAGCAATAACTTAAATATACAACGCAAATTGAGTCTTAAATTTGAAATGTAAAAAACAATACTCTTTAACAATTCCGAAGTTCAGACTAAAGAAGAAAAGACAGCAAAATGGAGCAGTCACCTCTATTACTAATCGAAAAATACAAAGTCTAAACTATTAAGCAGAGGAGTACCTAAAAGCAAAACCAATGGATATTATCGGGCAGATTTTACCCCTGCAAGCAAGCAAGTGAAAGTCAAAGGACATGACATTACGCAGATGAAGCCGATCACCAAAATATTTTTGATACTTATTTTAAGCATTTATATCTTCACAATCAATTGATTTTATATTTATTGGTGATCTGAAGGAAATGGAGTCGCTTTTCGCAGGATCAAGTTAGTCATCAGTGAGTGGTATTTTTGAGGAAGATTTAGAGGATCATTACCAACCTTCAATAATGGCTTGCACTGTTATAAAAGAGCCTAAACAGCTCATCGATATAGATTTACTGAATTTGCTCGGCTACATCAAATCTATAATCATATCTTAGTTATCTATAATTTTATAAGAATTTATAAATCTTTACCAGTTCCAGATGTCAGAATTTGAAGGAAATAGAAGATAACTATAATATCATTGCAAGTGATCTGGATATGATTGAAACCATTGGAGGGGGTTCAGCGAGTTATATGTCGGATAAATGCGTAGAGTTTGGAGATTACTCGAGGCATAAGACCTTGATTTTGGACATGGACGAAATTTTAATTTATGACCTCAATTTCTTTAAAATCATTTGCTATGATAGTTTACATTTTATATTATTTATTATACTATAATTGAAATAAATGTTTATAAATATCTAAAGTACAATTTATAGTTTATTTTTTTAATAATTCTTTATTTTTAGAAATGCCGACTTTTAATTGATTAAATGGCGTTAATAATGAAAAAATGAGCGACGTTTATAATCTTCCACAAAGACAATAACAAATCATGTAAAAAAGGAATATTTCAATTATCATTCTTATAGTTAAAATCAAGCGAATAATAATATTGTCGTAGTAATGAAGAAGTAATATAAAATTAATTTGATATTTTTTATTATTTATTTTAATAATTTATTTATACATTTATTCTGTTTAATTAAATCTTAATAATTTTTAAACTTTATCTCTTATAATTCCTCTGAAATGCTGTTAAATTGATTGGTGTTTTAATCCATTCTCAATTGCTTATGCCAAATTATGAGAAAGTGTATAACTCAGACTTTACAATTACGTTAAAGAATGGTACTCGCTTTGGAATGGCAATAAGACCGTAAGAAATCAAGTGCTTGGAGCATCTATCATAATTCTTTGAAATTGCCATTTTTACAACCACAGACTAAGAATATGATGATCTTATCATTGACAAATTAGATCCCAATAAAACTCTATTTCCACACAGAATGTACAGATAACATTTAGCACCTTATTTTTAGGTATCAAATGAGAGATAGTTCTCAAATTCAAAAGAATTTTATTTACGATCTTCTATAGGTACATTAAGTTCTAAAAAGTTATATTGCGTTAAGGTCGAAGATGCATATGTGAAAGATTTTAGAATAATTACAGACAAGGACTTGGAGGACATGCTTAACGTGGACAACTCAATCATATCTTTTGCCATCTAAATAAACAACAGCATACGAATCAATCTGTGCTTGCTCAGTTTGAATAATTTCTAAGACTAGGAAATGCTCTATCTCATCGTATTTTTAGATAAAGTGTACTACCAACACAAAGATGTAAGAGAGGCAAATAAATAGAATTGTTTATTCATATTTATCATTGCAAAATTCAAAAATATACTCAAGAGTATCAAATATTTGAACAATTGTTTTATTAGTTTTTTTTATTGCAAATAAAATCACATATAAGCTGCAAGAGCTAATGACCACAATCGATTGATACAGAAAACTGGCTCCAATAAATTTTAAATATGAATAAATAATTAGATTAAGTGATTTATAGAAATAAACAAATCTATAAATATAACTACTATTTTTAACTACCTACACAGATTCAAAGCTTGCTTGTAAAAAACTAGTTTAGCTTATGGTTTACTCAAATAATGGGGGTGTTTTATATAAACTATATTGGTAAAAAATATAATAAAAATAAGTACATTGAATAATGGCTATTAATTGTAGCTGCGATATTTAAAATTACTTAAAGAATTTAAATTTAACCCTTTCTTTTATCATCATCTAAATATAGTTTAGTTACCTTATCTAACAAAAAGTTAGTAAAATGTTTTCATGAATTTTAATTTTCATTCAAACTTTAGCATAAATTTCACTTTTTTTATACTTTCTTCAAAGATTATTTTTAACTTCAAATTTTAGAGACTAAATTAAAGTTATCCAGTAATATTTATTTGGATAGAATTCAAAACAATTATGAAATTGTTGATAAATAGGTATTTAATAGCAACAATATAAAAGTAAAATATTTCATTTGTTTCAAGTTTATCACACATTTTTATATTTTGTGTAGATTTGAAAGATATTTTAAAAATATATATTAAAATAAATATAATTTAGTTGCAGTCTTTTTCAGAAATTCTAATAATCTTTTTAATTAAGATATCTTAGCCACAGTATTAAAAATAATGATGAGATTAAAACTATTTTATTCCTCTATTATTCTAAATCAAATTATAGGGCATATTAATTTTACCCCATAATACAGAAAAGTATAATGGTAAAAATATATATAAGCTATGAACTCATTCATTCATAATTTTACTAATAAATATATAAAACACCAAGAGCAAAATTTGAATTATTTGTGATTTTGAATAATTAATAAATTTAGTATTTTAATTATTATAAATTCCTTGGTAGCCTTTAGTAAATTAACTATAGTGCTTTATATATATAGGGCCTTAATAAAAAAACATAAAGCTACCAACTTTTAATTTGAGATAAGAGTTAAATTTTATTCTCCTATAAGTCCTCTTAAATATTATAATATCCCTTATCTCTCAGATAAGATGTTGAGCCCTGATAACCGAGTCTCTCCTAGCAACATCAGCTTCCTACCACCGTTATCAGTATAGCCTGCCCTCTCGATGCTACTGCTACACCTACAAGCCTTCCAAGCCCATTCGCATGTGTTAGAGCCCATCATCTTTAATATCAGGCTTAGATGTATGCTAGACAAAAAAACCGTTAGCCACAGATCATAAAGAGAGATTATTGGCGTGGTCGAAACCATTTTGGCAAGGATGTCACCTCACTCTACAAGGACATCGTCGATCGGGAATCGAGCTATGCACTTCAGTGCGCAAACTATGCTTTGCTGTTGACGCCTCTTACAACTAGGAGCTTGAGCCAGACTAAACAAATGTAGGAGACCTTAATATAGAAGCTGCCAATATTTAATTTAGATGACGCTCCCAAGGCCAGAAGTGGGAGCCCTATTCAGCACAAATAGCTAAAATCATCGATAGAATAAAGCGATATTTCGAGAGATGCAGAATTGAAACTTGCTTCGAAAGAATTGACTAAGACCTCACCTCAGTAAATGATGGCAAGGACTCTGCCGATTCCAAACCTTTTTCCTCATAACTGGGCAGTCTGTCTCCTGAAATTCACAGATAATTAAGCAATATATTATATCTAGTAAAATAACCTAACGAATAAAATGTAATATTCCTTACTACCACCCATATAACAACTCAATGGCCATTAATATTACTCAAATCCATCTACACGTCTAACAAATAAAGAACTCTAGGAGATGCATGTGGGACCACCAAATATAAGACACACCTTTAACATTATTATCAAATGACACTGACAATGCCTACTGCCGTTGAGACGAGGGAGCAATATGCTTAAAGAGAGCAGGTAGACAAATTGTATGACAAATAAATGGAGATTATCGTTCAGAAGAATGGCTTAACTATTGATGCACTTCAAAAACGATGAGGAAGTGGGACTTGGTATAAATGATGCTAAGCATGTGTGCCTTCCCATTTTGTGTCAAGAAAAGATATAGATCGCGCTTGCTTGAGAGCTAAGAATGGATATCCAGAAAGTTCATTGATAGCTAGATCATTACAAATTGATATAATATAATCGACATAGGGCGCTAGATGCGGCTCAAGTCGCGCTACAACTACTAAGTGTTACCCTTTAATGTAGATAAGTTTGTGATTTTACAAAACTATTTTGTCTCAAAAATTATCCATCCGAGGACAAGATAGTGTAAATTGGCTTTAAAAATGGGTAGCCTTTGTTTGTAGATTGAAATTTTACTATGAAAAAAAATTTAAATTATTTGTTTCATTTATCTGCTAGATGCGGCTCAAGTCGCGCTACAACTACTAAGTGTTTCCCTTTAATGTAGATAAGTTTGTGATTTGACAAAACTATTTTTGTCTCAAAATTATCCATCCGAGGACAAGATAGTGTAAATTGGCTTTAAAAATGGGTAGCCTTTGTTTGTAGATTGAAATTTTACTATGAAAAAAAACTTAAATTATTTGTTTCATTTATCTGCTAGATGCGGCTCAAGTCGCGCTACAACTACTAAGTGTTTTCCTTTAATGTAGATAAGTTTGTGATTTTACAAAACTATTTTTGTCTCAAAATTATCCACCCGAGGACAAGATAGTGTAAATTGGCTTTAAAAATGGGTAGCCTTTGTGTGTAGATTGAAATTATACTATGAAAAATTTAAATTATTTGTTTCATTTATCTGCTAGATGCGGCTCAAGTCGCGCAACAACTACTAAGTGTTTCCCTTTAATGTAGATAAGTTTGTGATTTGACAAAACTATTTTTGTCTCAAAAATTATCCATCCGAGGACAAGATAGTGTAAATTGGCTTTAAAAATGGGTAGCCTTTGTTTGTAGATTGAAATTTTACTATGAAAAAAAACTTAAATTATTTGTTTCATTTATCTGCTAGATGCGGCTCAAGTCGCGCAACAACTACTAAGCGTTTCCCTTTAATGTAGATAAGTTTGCGATTTGACAAAACTATTTTTGTCTCAAAATTATCCATCCGAGGACAAGATAGTGTAAATTGGCTTTAAAAATGGGTAGCCTTTGTTTGTAGATTGAAATTTTACTATGAAAAAAAATTTAAATTATTTGTTTCATTTATCTGCTAGATGCGGCTCAAGTCGCGCTACAACTACTAAGTGTTTTCCTTTAATGTAGATAAGTTTGTGATTTTACAAAAATATTTTTGTCTCAAAAATTATCCACCCGAGGACAAGATAGTGTAAATTGGCTTTAAAAATGGGTAGCCTTGTGTGTAGATTGAAATTATACTATGAAAAAAATTTAAATTATTTGTTTCATTTATCTGCTAGATGCGGCTCAAGTCGCGCAACAACTACTAAGTGTTTTCCTTTAATGTAGATAAGTTTGTGATTTTACAAAACTATTTTTGTCTCAAAATTATCCATCGAGGACAAGATAGTGTAAATTGGCTTTAAAATGGGTAGCCTTTGTTTGTAGATTGAAATTTTACTATGAAAAAAAATTAAAATTATTTGTTTCATTTATCTGCTAGATGCGGCTCAAGTCGCGCTACAACTACTAAGTGTTACCCTTTAATGTAGATAAGTTTGTGATTTTACAAAACTATTTTTGTCTCAAAAATTATCCACCCGAGGACAAGATAGTGTAAATTGGCTTTAAAAATGGGTAGCCTTTGTGTGTAGATTGAAATTATACTATGAAAAAAATTTAAATTATTTGTTTCATTTATCTGCTAGATGCGGCTCAAGTCGCGCAACAACTACTAAGTGTTTTCCTTTAATGTAGATAAGTTTGTGATTTTACAAAACTATTTTTGTCT
>ARYC01003472.1:0-14714 GCA_000711775.1 Oxytricha trifallax
GCCAAAGGTGACTTCTCCATGAGTAGTTGAGACTTAGGCATTTTTGACAAGAGGGCACTGGACCATTTAAGTGTTTGATCTCAATCTTCTGTTCACTGAATTTGGATTATTTGGAATGGTTTTCAGCTGCTCGTTATATACCATGCTAGAATATAGATTGCTATTATGTTTCAACTCATTCAGAATCTACTTAAGAGTGGCATTTATTGTTTGTTGGGATTTTGATTCCTCTTCTTCTCTTAATTTTGATTCAGTCAAGTTACCAACTTATTAAGCTTCTGGATAGTTTCTATTGATAGCTTGGGAATGATTATCAACAGCTTAGTTAAGTGAGCCTTCAAATGCAATATTCCCTGTTTGGTTGATTTAAGAATCTTGACTATCTTATCCAAGCTCTTTAATGGACTCCTGTCTACTGTTGCCATTGATAAATAATCTTTTGACAGAAATTCTGGGCACTTGATTGCAAAGCTCGAAGTTATTGATTTGTATCCGGGTTGGCTCTGCTAATCATTTTAGACTTTATGTACTTGGAGAGTTGGAGGACAGTAGTAAACTTTGTAGCATTTATCGTCGAGATTTTCCCATACAGCTCTCAAAGCTTGCAATGCAATAGGTTAGCAACGATTTCTTATAATAGTAGAAACATCGTTTATCTGCTTAAGGAACTCATCATCAGTGATCATGTGTGAAATTTCGGAGATTGAAGAGACATCTGAAAGAGTTTAAGCATGCTGGTTTCTAATTTTAATTTCTCAATTAGGGAAGCTGCTCCATTAAGTTAGCGTTGACTGGGTTCTATAAGTGTTGTACAGGTAATTGCACTTCTATTGCTTGTTAATCAACCAATTCAACAGCTTGATCAATATCTCCAGGCATCTGCAAATCTGCATCAATCATCATTTGCTAATTTCCAGCAGCAACTTCCTATTAATTTTCCTTAATTTCTTCTTAGGCATTGACTCCATTTTATTGCTGCTAGATCTCATGAATCAACTCTGGAAAGTGTTGCTTGAGGATTTGCAATACAACAGGTGTAGGTTCTTTTGAACACTTTCCTTTTATGTGCTTTCTTAAACTATCTTTAGAGGAGAATGGTTTCAAACAATCCTTGCATCGAACATGATCTCTCTTGTACTTCTCGATCAAGTCATTTATTTTCTTCTCGCTGTATTCCTCTCCGTGAAAGCTTTTCATATGCTTATATAGGGACTGAGAAAAACAGAAGCTGGCTCCGCAATCAGGGAAATAGCAAACAAATTGCTTATCCTCTTTGGGTTGATTTTCTAAAATTTGCATAGTGGAAAGTTAATTTGGAATTATAAATTGAAATAATAAACAATTCAAATAACTTACTGTTGATTAAGCAATAGAGCTTCGATGTTTGGATGGCTCAAGGTTTGATATAGGAACATAGCTTCACTCCATTGAGTCAGTCTGAAATATTCTGACTATGAGTTTTCGCTTAACTACATTTATGTATTCATGCTTCCTTAGATTAGAGACATTGCATGAGTCAAGTTGTAAATTTCCACTCTTAGGCTGCATAGATCCAGATGAAGATACCCTGAAGATATCTCAAGGTTGTATAGTTCCAGGTTGTATAAGTCCGGTTGCAAGACTCCAGACTGTATAGATCCATGTTTGTAAGTATCCTCTTCTTCATTGTATATTTTCAATTACGTTAATCTGGGTGATGTGTGATTAAACCAACACAGTCCAAGAATGTGATGAACTTTATTGGATTGATCCCTTATTTAAGAGTCCAGGTTGCACAGGATTGATTGCATAGTTCCAGATGAAGATATCCTGAAGATATCGAAATCATACATTTTCAACTTCGAGTTTTTTATTCTTAGTGACTATCATCTTTTATAAATGGTTTACTTTAGTAGAGAGCGAGCAAGCATTAGTAATCAAACTACTAAAGTAACAGAGTGCCATCGATAACATCTTTACTTTCCCTAAAATTTTAAGAGTGGTTAATACTCATCTGTCTGCCAATTTTAATACTAAGCAATCAAAATTAATTAAGAAGTAGCATTCAATTAATTACTATTAAATATGGAAAGTGCAAGCACTGCCAAGAAAGTCTACTGCTACTGCCTCCACTGCAGCTCCATCAATCCGAAGAGAATTACGCGGAGCAACTATGCGAGACACATCCAGAACTTTCATTGTGAGCGCTACTAATAACTCAAATTAATTAATGGCAAGCGCAAAGATAAGGAATCCAAGATTTTTGTTGATTACGTACTTGAAGAAGATGTAGTATGTGTTGATTTGGATTCTCAACTTTACAAGCTTCGAGATGAAGTTGACTTGAGCAAATACAAAAGCTTCCTCAAAGATGGTATTGGTACTGGAGAGCCCTCTAAATCAAAGTAAATTGCCTCGTTCGACCAAGTCAAAGCATAATCAAAGTTTGAAATAAGCAGAAGTAAGATCAAACCCAAGCTCTGGATATACATGAAGTAAAAAGCAATTCAAAAGTCTAGAATCAAGCGCAAGGCATACATTTAAAAACTTCGCGATAGCATTGCCACTTTACATGCCAGGTGCGAGAATCTAGAAATAGAAAACAAACGATTAAGATAAACTAAAACAAAGTAATAGAAATAATAGAAAGGTAAGTTATTTGATAGGGTAGCTCCTAATTATATAAGAAATAGTAATTAACTAAATACTTTAGGTAGGTAATAACCTATCTAAAAAAGCGAAAAGTCACAAGTTATAGGCTAATAGAAAGTTGAAGAAATTTGTAGCTGAGAGGGATCAGAGTGAGGAGAGCGATAACAAAAGCGACTTTATCTCTACAAGTATACCTAAAAGATCAATTTAAGAAGACTCAGTCGATTCAGAAAGTGAAAGTATGAGTTCACAAATTAATATGGAAAATCAGTAAATGCATTCCTAAGCAAATCTAATAGCACCAGTGAAGATAAAGATGAAGTCGACTTTGGCATTCATTCAGAAGTTGATTGCGTGATAACAAAACAGAAGATAAAACCAGCAAAGAATAGCAAGCAAGACCATGGATCGCAATCAGTAAAGTCAAATTCTGAACCTTGGATTGATAATGCAAAAGTTTTAAATTTAAGACTAAACTCTGAGTCAAACTTGAGTTATATTGGTGTTGGGCGCTAAGACCTGCTGAATAATAATAGTACAGCTTCATACTTTCAGTATTACAACTAAATGAACCAAATCATAAAACAGGGCATCTTATCATTCAAAGACGATGAAGACGATTACGTGAAGACTCTTGCAAAGTTCTTGAACTTCTTGGGGTTTGAAAATATCTAGATAATGTATGTGCAAACAACCAAAGAGATAGTCTTCCAAATGAACGATACACAAAACGATTAATCTTACAGTTGGTTGAAGCTTTATTTAGGGCAGCACGCTAAGAATAGAGCAAATCACGAATTCAACTTATTAAAAGACCATAAAGACGCCAAATTCATTCTGCCTTGCCAAAATCTTTTCTTTGACAGTGATGAAAGTTTATTCATTTAAAGCTTCAGAATAAACTAGAAATTCTACCCTCTTGGAAAATTCCTGATGAACGCATCAAAGCTCAAGCATGCTTACAGATTAAGGATAGCTATAGGAGTATGTATTGCAAATTTGAACTAATGTAGCGAGGTATATTCGCTCCTCATCAAAACATAATGAGATATCTAGTTGGGCCATCTTCCTTCAATATGAAAGTGTTGATTGCTGGATTAGATTAAGCTTTCAAAAAGGATCAACTCTTCAAACCTTGGAGTGGCTTTAGTGTAGTTTCCAATGAAGTGCAGCAAGCAGCCAGAGACGACAAATCAATTCATCAATCTAACGAATACTTGAAACAAGCCAATTGCTTTCATTCTCTACTTAGTGCTAAAGCCAGGTCAAAATAAATTGATTCTGAAGGTTTGTAAAGACGAATTTCTTTCTGATGAAGAGAAAGCAGCTCCAGCGTATGGAAATCAATTCAGAGGCTATGGCTAAGTGCAACAACTCTGGTCTGGCAAGATCACTATCAAAAATCTTGCTAATGAACTCTTAAGCATGATTGAAGCAGACTACCCAAGACATATCATGCACCTTAAGGATGAAATCGAGTTCTTAAACAACTGTCAGTGACTAATTCGCAAACTATTAATAATCCCTTCCCTAATACATTCACAACCTAATCTCTTGCACTATACTCTTTAATCTAATTTACTATTCTATTATACTTTGTGATTGCACTCTACTAAATGAATAGATAATACAGCAATCGATTGCAGTATTCATATGCACTTATATCAGGCATAAATTTTGCATTATTATGAGATTTTATCAAATTTTGGGTTTTGAGGTTGCATGGTTCCACCCTTAGGTTGTATGGCTCCAGGAAGATATCCTGAAGATATCTTTAAATTTCAAAGTCATAAAATTTTGGAGAATATTGCTAATAGCTCTGCTTACTTTATGATTAGCGAGCCTCACTACATTGTTTTGATATAATACAACATAGATGCATATTTAAATGCAAATACAAGCTGATCTGATCGTCTATGGGTTAGTATTCAAGAGGCCAAACTTCAAAAATTCTTAGTTTTTCATGACAGTTTATAACAGCTTTCAAACCCCTAGTTTGAGCCTCTAACTTCAAACATCGATTTTTGCCTAAGGGCTCTGACTTCAACTCTAATGATGTTTTCGATGCCTCTGAGATGTTTAATGATGATTTTGATGATTTTGGGATGGTTAGGTGAGATGGGTAAGTCAAGTGTATTGGACTTAAGTTTGAGAATAGGCCTAAATTTCAAAGCTATACTACAGTTAAGAAGTCAAAACCACTATAAAGTAAAACCTGCATTTTCTTACAACTCTTATCACAATACCACCATACTCTCTCCAATCAATGCAATTAGGTATAGCAACATCATATATAAGTGATTGAGCTCAAATTAAGGTGGTATAGATAAATTTGAGTGGCTAGGTTGCATGAATCCACTCTAAGGTTGTATGGTTCCAGATGAAGATATCCTGAAGATACCTCAAGGTTGTATGGTTCCACCCCTCAGGTTGTATGGTTCCAGGAAGATATCCTGAAGATATCTCAAAATTCATGTACCAGTGTATAAAAAATCGCTAAGTATGTATAGGGTTCAATTAGAAGTACTAAAGCTGCTTATTCAAACTACTATGCAAGAATCAACCTAAAGTTGTACGAATCCAGGTTGCATGCCTCCGGCTGTATGACTCCAGGTTGTATGGTTCCAAAAATGCCCTATTTAAGCCAGCGAATTTCATAATAATTCATTATCAAATTAAAAATTTCGCAAATTTGGGGTTAAAACCAAACTTTTGCCTCCTCAATTTCTGGGCCCTAAATTTAGACTCCTCCCTATATTTTATACTCCCCATCATTTTAACATGCTCCTTCTACTCGGGAGCATTAGGGTCCAGCCGCAGCCTATGGTTGGATACCCTCCATTTAAGAGTAAAGCGTTCTAAAAAGTAAAGTTTTTTGAAAATCTCTCTAACTTGAGAGTGTTTAACTTTAAATGCTAGCCTATAATGGGAACATCAGAGGTTTACTCAACCATCTGTACTAAATAGTAAAACAAACTAATATATAGTCTATAAACTCGTAGTTCAGGAGCTCAACCATAGCTATGGTTGATCAACCTTCCGTTAAGAGTCTTAGAAGTTTTATTGGAGTCAACAATAATTTTTATAAATTCTCCCAAATTTAAGATTTTAATAATTAAAAAATAAAATCACAATCACACTTGCCCTTTTAGCTTTAAGTGACTAGAGTATAATAATAACAAGGAAGTCGTCCCAAACACTATAATCGATAGCTTGTGATAATCGACTGCATTAAGCGATTTTGCAAAATGTAAATCAAGCTCAGTTATCAAAGTTAATAATCAAAAATCAAATCAAAACTTCCCAAAAGTTAGAACCCAATATCCAAATTAGTAGAAACCCTACTTAAGCGAGACAGTTTATAATTAAATTTATGATTGCTTTCTCCAGATGACTAAGAGAATCGGAACTCTTTTTCATCAGATCGTTAGGCGGATTTTAAGCGGAATTGGAACCCTTATTAACTTATAGCCGCTGATCCTTCCCTTGGTGGGTACCGGAAGACACCATTGGAGGCGGTAGTTCTCCCCTTTCAAGGATCAAAGTTTTCGAACTATTTCTCGAGATTGGGTACCGAGGACTACTGAGGAGAATCTTCATCAAAAACAATTTTTCTTAATCTTTTTATAGGAATGTCAGAATCAGATTAGCGGAAATTACAGAGAATTCAGCAATAATTGTAAGATAATTAAGAAACTATTATTTAATTAACCTTCCTTTTTAACATTTTTATAGGTATTTTTAACTTAAATCAAAATCATATGAGCGCGCATTTAGAAGAGAGATCTCACATCAAAATAAATATCTACATTTGTCTGATCAGCTGTAAATAGTCTTAGGGAGTTAGGGAAGTGATAGGGTTTAGGATTTTATTGTTTGATTTTATGAATGTAATTGTTAAAGTTTTAAGATCTACCATAATAAATTAAATGTTTGCTTAGTTCACTTGAACTATTTAAACAAGGGTTTATAAATTTTTGTAACTAATTATCATAAAGTAGTTAGGTTTTGATTTAGAAAATTTCTATTCAACTAATTTATAATTATTATATATTGCTCTTTCAGTGTAGTTACCTTAAGCCTAATTCAAGCATTTAGTTTTAATTTAATTTCACTTAATTAGCGTTTAGGGGGTATTAAGCCTAATTACTTAGGTTATTTTGTAAATTTAAAATTACTAGATAGGTGGTGTAATATACCTATCGCAGTTTATTATATCACTTATATTCATATTCATTTATAGCTTTAATTCACACAGTAAAACTGACTGCTCCAACAAATTCTTAGGGTTCTGGCATTTCATGCGATGTCAACTGCTTCCACATTTCATCATCATACTTATTCACAGTCTTTCTGTATTCTCCCTTGATTTAGCTATAAATTGCGCGTAAGCGATAGTTTGAATAGTATAATAGTATTGCTTACTCTACCTGTATAAGACTGTCGTTATCAAAGCTGAAGAACCAACCGTCTGAAGGATCGTCAGGATCAAGATTAATATACTATTAGTGCATGTGTGGATCCTCCTTCTTGAATGGGTATATCCATACGTTATAATAGCCACACCACTTATAGGTTACCACCACAATTGGTTCACTCGGAGCAACCTCCAGAAATACAACGTTTGAAAATCCACTTTGAGGATCCACCTGGAACTTAAAAGTTCGCTTGAAGCGTTCATCGATCACCTATACTTGAGGAATAAGTTAACTTTGATGAGTTGCTCACCTGTAAAACTCGACGATGTATCCACCAGGTGCATGAGCAGAGTGCTTGAAGGTGAAGCAGTGCTGCTTCGTAAGTTTGCTTGACTTCATTCTTAAGTTTTATTATAGAATTATATGATTATTACTTAATAATAAATATAAAGAACTTGTTTAGGTATTAAAGACTATATATTTTACTGATAAGACTACGCTTCGTTAATACTTGAAGATCAAACTATACTACTCCTAGTTGTGAACAGGCGCTGAGTTGATCAACCAAGCTCTTAAGCTTAAGCAGGCCTATACCTAAAATTCATGACTTCTAACACAATCGGATAAGTTCTTAGTTGTCTCCCTTGTACAGGCCCTCAATCTGAATAGTTCTGATGGTGTGAAAGGCAAGCTGGATGCCGAACACGATTCTGTACTACTCCAGCGATTCATCCATGATTTGAAGGACTTGAGTGCCAGTCAGATTCTATCCTGTTTAGTCTGTTATGAATGAGTGCAGCATTAAAAAGGCCAGATAAATACAATTATTATAATTAATTTAAATTATTCGACTTAAGAAAAGCTCAACACTTATTAAAATTGAGCATTGCATATATTAATAATAATAGTAAGAATTAAAGCAAAGGTAATTTTCTTATTGAAAAAATAGAATAACTTGTCAAACAGTAAACACTTAAGTTTATGGAAAATATACTTGAAAATATTATAAATGAAAGAGCAGCAACGAACTTCACTACTGGAGACCAAAATCATCTAGACCATCCTTGTCTCCATCTTTCTTGACGATGTCTGATGAATTTCCTGGCAAAGCCTGATTGTCCTAGTCTTGAGGCAATCCTACACCCTGGTCTATGTTGCTGTTGTTTGGTCCTGGTTGATTTCTTGGTTGCTCTTGCTGCTGCACTTGCTGCTACTCTTCTGCTACTCTTGCTGCTACACTTGCTGCTGCTCTTGCTGCTACTCTTGCTGCTCTTGCTGCTCTTGTGGTTGCTCTTGCTTCTGCTCTTGCTACTCTTCCATCTACTCTTGCTGCTCTTCGATCTACTCTTGCTGCTCTTCGAGCTTCTTCTGAATCTAGAGCTATTGTGATGGATGATCTTAATCTATTTCTTGTTCTGATTGTGTCTCTTCCAGATTTAGTTCTTAATTTTTCTCATGTTCTTGTAGTTGATCTTGGTTCTGCTTTTGCAGTTACTCTTACTACTTCTGCTCCTCCTCATGCTGTTTCTCTTCCTGAGAAGAAGGAGAGTGGCTACCCAATGCTATCATACCCTTTTCATAATCATCATCATCAACATCTTACTCATTAAGTCCATCTTATTGAATCTCCTCAAATTATTCTTAAGAGGAGTTGGCATGTTGTTAATTCTGCAGGTTGTACTCATTGAACTAAACTTAGTCATCCTAACAGCCAGGGTGTCTTTAGAACGAAAGCTCATACTATGACTGTTGTAATCCTTCATTCCTTTTGTTGCCATCAACTTGCACTTGGGAATCCTGTTGAAGTTGGTTAGCGCTCAAGTTCTTAGAGCAAGACTGGGGTTTTGAAAGTGAATTTTGCTATTGTTGGGTCAAATACACGTTTTGATCAGGATCTTCCACGCGCATCAATAAATCGTCTTAAGAATTTACTTTTGAGGAGGAATTCTGATTAACGGGGTTTTAAATTAATGTTTGCTAGACCAATTCACTGAAAGCAGGAAACTGTATCTTCTTAACATTTGCCTTTGGAACAGCTTTCTTCTTCTGTTTTTTAGTTCTCTTGTGAACCTTTTGGTTTTTGTTTCCTTTCTCGATTCCTTTCTTCTCTACCACCTATAGGGTCTTTTCTTACATCTATAGGGTTCTAGTTTTTCTGGACTTATTATCAGGAAATTATGAATTGTTATTCATACTATTGATAAAGCGATTGTTTCCACTTCCTATGATAGAATTTTAAGCCAATTACAAATTTTAGAGTTGCTGCATCGAGGCAGAAAGAAGCATAAGTGGATTTATGGGATTAATTGCAGGGCTTGGATATTATGAGAAAGGTTAAGTTTGCTGTAGGAAGTTATTATAGTAGACTTAACCAGATAGGGGTAGATTCAACTGGACTGCTCATATATGAGTTCGAGTTCATGCCAATTAGGCCTTATCTCTAATCTCGATGATACCAAAGTGCTGATTATTTAAGAATTGCATCTTGATTGGGGTTTAAGCAGCAGTTGAAGACACTTAATCACTCTTCCAGGGACTGAAGTAATTGAAGATATTCCCACTTTGATTCTAGAAACCAGGATTCAACTGCCTGGATTGAGCTTGTGGAAGCGCTTTCTAACTATTTTGACTGTACCTATCGTTTTGGCTGAGTCCCTTTTCGATTAAAATGTCATCAAAAGGCTTTTGAATTTGATCAGGCACTTTATGGATTTATTTAATGCAATCCCTAATCATGCTGGGAGTTTGGATCGAGGTGGGTTATGTCTAATTAGCAAAACTCTGTGACTAATCTGAATTAGCATTGACATTTTCAGCTTGTTTACGAGACTCATTATCAGAATCAGTTCCACTAAGGATTCTTCTTCCAAAGGAATGTTCTAATCAGTAGCTGCTTTTGATATGAGACTTTAAGTAAGATTATTGCCTTTCTTAACTTTCTTTGTTTGTTATGGCACGTAAGTTGGATCAGTATGACTATCCACTTCTTCTTCAATGGCAACTCCAAATTTGGGTGCAATAACTTTGAGATTTTTCTTATCATTTGCTTTCTAAGCTTTACTTCTTTATCTAGGTCTGCTAACTTTCTTCTAAGCTTGGAACCACTTGCATTATTTTGAGCTGGTATGTTATTTGTTGGTCCAAAACCCATAGTTTGTTAAGAGCTAATTTGGGCTGTATGAGTTGAGCCTTAACTTTTTGTAGCAGTGTCAGTAGTATTGGATAAGATATTTTGGATTTATTACTGTTAATAAATTTGGTATTGGTTCTGGTTCATTAGGTTTGCAGGGTAGCTGTTAAAAGATATAGGGCTCTATTAGCATGGAACATTGTAATTAGAAACCAGGCTTGAGTCACGATGTTGACTTAAATCATTTGCATAGTTCTGACTGTATTGATTCTGCTGAGAATAGTTGCACTAGTTTGAGAACTAGTCATTCTGTGATTGATTGTCTAGTTGTGAACACCAATGCCAGAAGATTAATATCTATTCTGTTGAATCAGGCCATGGATTTAATTCACCCCTCGTTTGCCAAGAACTGTAAATTGCTGTTCTGATTCTCTGATTTTTGATAGAACACTATTAATAATTAACAACACACTATCTTTACTTGAGATTTGATTGTCTGGTTGAAGCAATGTTAAAGAATTGAGGGAATAAGTTTTTCAGTTTTTAAAGCATTGGGCTGATATGAAATTCTTTTTACTCCTCCTTTGTTCTTTGCACTGGTTTTTCTAAAGGTAAGACGACATTTTTAATAATCTCTTGCTGTATGTCATCAACATAGCGAACCAACTAGGTTACGCGAGCAAGCGGGAGTTGAGAAACGTTGGTCTTGAGAATAGTGGATTCTTGACTTGTCATTTAAATGAGCAATCTTAAGTCTTGAGGAAGTTAGAGGTTGAGATACTCCAGAGAGTATTGATGCCATTCATCGAACACCTCCTAATTTCTATATGTACAACAAATCAAAAGTTCATTGGGCTTACCTTGTAGTGATCCAGTTATAAAAGTGAGCATTCTCATTTACCAGTGTGTGATCTAAAGCTTTGATAAAGGCCTGGGTAAATTCTCTTCCATAATTGAGCAATAAATCTGGAATGCCATGCTAAAAGTTTGCACTTTGATCAGTGCTTCTTGTTAAAACCAACATCAAATCGATGATTTATGCTCTGATTTCGATGATGAAATATGGATCATAATTGTAGGGTTTAGCTTCGTTTAGTATGATTCTTTCCTTAAGCTGGCTTACATGATGGTCTATAGAAATTCTATTAGTGAATAATATTACCTGCACAAGATTGAGGGTCTTGATCTTCTTATTGCAGCCCCTTTAGAGTATTAATGACATTCACCAGTTTTGTCATTTCATCAGCTTCTTAAGTAACCATTCTGCATGCATCCGCATCCTCATCTTTGTAATCAACGTCACTAGCATACTCGTATGTGAGAGCGCTAGACTAAATCATCAAATAATCGAGCTGCCGTTTTAGGTCGACTACAGCATAAAGCAATTCTTTGCCTGAATACCTATAAATTATTAGATGTGTCAAAATCTTACCAGCTAAAGATCCTTTGGAAAAATTCACGAGCTAGAATGTGGGTGTCTGTCATAGCCCCAAGAATGTAGTTACAGGAGTCAAGTCACGCTCACAGCCATATATTTTGATGGTGAACACAGTCTTGAGCCCTGAAAGAGCCCCATCGTCATTCATCAACTCCAAGATAACACTCATGATCACCTCCTCTTAGTCATTCTCATCCTTGATAATCACTGGAAATCTGGTTACTTTCTGTCTGCTTGACATGAGCAGCATTCGTCCATCTTTGTCAATTCTTAAAACTGCAAAGTGACTTTATGGAATAGGGGAGTCTGCAAACATGTAGATCAGCTCAACTATCAAAGTTCCATGTCGGTCCTCAAAGAAAGGCTTAAATATTTTATTGTTGAGACTGATAAACCTGCAAATACTCTGCATCCTGTACAAGTCGTAATCAAACATATTTTTTGAAATAGAAGAGCAACTTTGTAACTTCTAAATTTGCAATCAAATGCACACCAATTTAAGACGGAAGTGAGTGGAAATCTCAGGGGATTTAGGAAGTAATCGCTCAAGAACTATTCAGGTTTCATCTCGAGCAATCCGCAAACCATCATTGAGAATGCTAAAGTATTGGCGAACATAGGAGCATCGTTAAGTATAGCCAGTAACCCCATAACTTCAGTAAGATAAAAGTAGCCATTTGGATCATCTCGAAGTGAGCTCTTGAAAATGCAATTGGCGTTGAATACCATTCCTCTATTTCTATCTAGAAGGCATTCATCTTGAAGCTATTTCTTTTGCATTAGGAGTAATGAGGAGTATACATAAGGAGATAATCTGATTCTTCAAAGAAGGGAGAGCCTAAGAACTTGATCTGATAGGCACCTTAAAGCTGCTGAGTAATGTGATCGTAACAGTCAAGCAAGTAAGTTTTCATACTACCCAGCTAGTAGATTTAGGCTTCTCTGAAAGCTTTTGGCCTGGCCTTTACGTACTCGAAGCGTAAGAAGGGCTGATCCTGAGGATATTTCAATAAAGCAGTCGAAGTTATCATGTTTCCAGAGGTTTTCATTTGTTCAACTGTGCGTTTGTTCAAAAATTGGAAAGTCAAACGTTTTGGCTTTTCTTGAGTGAACGTTTTCTTGATTCTTCAAGCTACTAAACATCCTCAGTTCCAACGTCGATGGTTTGCTCTTTCTTCTCTGACTTGGATCTCTCTCTCTGGTTTACTTTTGATTGACGGATCTTTACCTGCTAGTCTTTGTATGCCTACACCTCAGACTAGAATAAAAGTAAATTTCTATTGAGCACAGTATCATCAAGTTTCACACTTTATTTAAACTTATTAATAAGTTTTTCAGTAGCCTCTTAATCAATTAGTGGGAAGTCTTTAAACTGCTATTCTAATCATCATCCTGAGAAGTGAAGACTTTAAAGTAGTCGCCTTATTAACACGATTAGTTATAATTATTGAGAAATTAGCTAATAAACTAGATTACTGAATTCTTTCGTTCATCGTAACTAGTTTTACTCTGAGTCTACAACAGAAGCTGGTTCTCATATTTTTACAGAAGTTACTTGGAAGAGTTGCTGATATCCTGTAGAGTCCTCAATTAATCTGGCAGAATACGGACATTGCTGTTTATCAAACTTGCTATAAAATCTTCATTTGTAGTAACCAAACGTTTAGATAGCTCAGTAGAGAATCTGGTTTCTTATAGAATTTATGAGTCTGTCATTTTTTTGAATGTAGCCAACAAGTCCTTTATTTCGAAAGATTCCGGGTTCGTACAATTGCCATTACTCATACATTGATTGTTGAGCCCAAGCATGTTCTAACTGTGCATCGAATTTGCAAATTGGGAGCTTAAATGGATAAGTTGGTCTGAACCATAGGCTATTGAGCTTGAGGTTTTTAGCCTTTTCAATCTGCCGTTTCACGATAAAGTAATTTTTAACGCGCTCTTCGTATTCATTCCTGCCTTCGAAATGAAATTATTGTACAAGTTCAAGCTCAGCCGGGGGGAAGTGCTAAGAGATATCCGCTGATGTAAGCAACATAAATTTGGAGGCTATACTATTGTCTTATAACGAAGTATCCACATCCACTTTAAAATAGGAAAAGTCCTTGTTGAAAGTCGACTAAACATTTTTCATCATAGCAGATGTGGTATAGCCCATGTTTTTCTGGATTTTGTTCATTCTCTGAACCATATCTACAAAGCTCTTAAAATGAGTATCCCTATCAATTGTCAATTTGTACTGATCTTAAACAGAATTTAGTGCTGCCAAATCTTTCAGACTTCCTTAGGTAGCATATTTAGGTTATTGAACTATACAGTCATAAGCTCTCTTTACAATTTTGAAAGTCTAGGTAAACTGATGCTGATCTTTACTAGTTAGCCTGTTTAGTTGAACCATAAGAATCATGCTCCAGTAGTCATCACACAACAGAAGAAATGTTAACAATGTGCCCTCGAACATTATTTTGGATTAGGATTTGCCTGCCTTCTGAATCTTGATTTGTGTATGATGGAGTATTTGGAATGCACTTCCTCCCTTTTAGAAAATCTCTTCAAGTTGCTATGGGTTGGTCAGATCAAAGTAGAATTTCATTGGTAAAGACACTCTATGAAAAGTGTTATCAATCGGCTCTCGATTGATGTCGTCCGACATTGGCTGCATTGGTAGAATTTTATAAATTAATTATAATTTAATCGTTGTTTTAACAGATAAGTTAATTAAACTATTATTATAAAACTGTAAATAATGAAAGCAACTCAAAGTAAAAAACTCTCATGCCAATACTCCGAAAAGGGTTAATAATCTTAGTAAGAATAATCGCTCACCTCGATCGGTAGCGACGATCATCTCAGCCAGCACTCCTTTGAAAGCATTAAGTAGAGTTGAGTCAAGATTTAAGACAAGCAAATCGTAAAGTGGGGACCTGTAATTTTGGGTAAGAATTTCGTTCAAGTGGTTGCACCAGCTAAGTATTCGTATAATACGGGAACACTCCTCAATTCTGGTGAAGTTCCTCCTCAAGTGGATTCTTTATAAGGAGGGTTAATCATTAAGATGCCTTTGGATGGTATAGATTCTTACTTGAATGACGTGATT
>ARYC01003473.1:0-53019 GCA_000711775.1 Oxytricha trifallax
CCATAAGTAGTACTCTCATACAAGAGACTTGAAGAAAAATCTTTTAAAAGCTCACAAAAAAGACATAGAAATTGAAAAGCATGAAGTTAAGTTGAAGCTTCTCAACAAAAGAAAATCGAGGGAATATTCTAAAGCGGTAGTGCCTGAATAAGCTAGTGAGTTAGAGTACGTAAAGAAGGAACGTAACCAACTAACCTCTGAAATCACAAAAATCATGATCAAAATTCAATACAAGAAAATACCAGTTCTTGCGTAGATAGATTTAGATACTTCTCTTTAAAGTTATCTCATTCTAGAGGACTCCTTTGATAAGAAAGTTATCAATGATCATCAATACGCATACAAGATGTATCCCTTCAACTATCTCTTAAGTGATGATAAATATTAAATGGAGTTTACAAATGAGTATCAAGTACTCACTCAAGCAAAGTTTAAAGAGTGTAGTTATTTAATCAAGCTAGATGCTGTTCTCCTTGCCAAGGATCATGTTGCTTTCAGACTACCACTCTATGAAATGAATCTAAGAGATTTCATAACAGATCAAAGGAATCATAAGAAACTTGGATATATAGCAACTCAGACCATACAAGGCATTAAAGAGCTTCACAAAGTAGGGTTTGTTCACAGAGATTTAAAGCCAGAAAATATTCTGATAAACTTTTCTCCAGTAAGAGTAGCAATAATCGATTTCAACAGAGCCTAAAGAGTGGAAGTCTCAAGGCTTGGAACTGTAATGGGAACTCAAGGCTATTATCCAGAAAGAGAAGACTAGAGAGATGGTGACTTTTAGTGGGATGTGTGGGCTTTAGCAGCAATAATAATAGAGTGCGATATGCCTCGCAACGATTACTACTCTACAAAGTGCGAGAAAGATGCTAAGTAAAGAATCAAGTAGTTTATAAACAAAACCAAAGTATCTCAATCAATAAAACAAATGGCAGAATCAATAATAATAAAACCAAACTCAAGATAAGACATATCAATAGAGCAGATAGAGTTGTGGTTAAGTAAGATAAACTTCAGACCTCTCCACATGATCGAAAAGTGCATTTTGAGTGATTAAATTAAATACATTTACTATAAATTTCACATTAAAACCTATTAATAACCCCAACCCCTAACAAATTCCCTACAAATCAAAGCACTTATAAACCTCATTAAGGGGTTTTGGGGTTTTGATTGGGGTTAGTAGACAAAATGCAGGTTTTATGTGAATTTAATGAATATTTTTTTAGTATTAGAGTTATTAATTCAAACAAAATTTATCTGTTTATCTTTATTGTAGCTTTTGAACTATGCTCTCTCTAGTGAGTCAAAGATGCCATCTAATTTTTATCGAGGATAGTTTGGAGCTCTCACGATTATCATCTCTACTATGCTTTTAATTTCTTTGCAGACATCTTCTTACTTAATGTGTTTCTAAGCCGAACTTATTGATTGCTTTTCATGTTTAGTACCAAAGTAAGAAATACTTTCCATATCACTTTCTAATATTATTGCAGCTACTGCCCAAAAATCCCATTAGACAGAACCATTTGTCCACTTCTCTTTTATTGGGAAGTATCCGGGAGTCCTAAGTACCTATGCTAAAGTAACGATCTCTTATTTTAAAGCTCAATTGAAATCGATTACACTACTTCTAATGGGCAGAGATTCATAATTAAATTTTCAGGCCTCAAATCTCTATGAACATACCCAAGGTCATGCAACTCCTTGACACCCTTTATCATATCTGAAAGTAAATCGTTTAAATCATCGGGGTATCGATTATGAAAGAGATAGTCTCTCAAAGTCATTCCAAATTTCTTGAGTCTTAGAGCGATAAAACCATATCTTAATATGACACCATCTAACTTAAGCAAATTCTTGCAATATTTTCTTTAGGCCTCTCTAAGAACCATGTATTAATTAGCAAACTTGTTCTAATACTGTTGATTCTTAAGAAGATAACTAAAAGGATACACCTTGTATGCATATTTATAAACTACTATAAGCTTTGCTTTTGCAGGCACGTTTATTTTCAAGTAGTTTTCAATACAAGAGCTGAGATCAACTGCATTTAATGCTAGTATATTCATAGCTTTCGCTTAGAAGCATGCTGAAATTGTATTGCCTACTGGTTGGTTCATAGATTCAAATCACTTCT
The DNA here is from genome assembly GCA_000711775.1 of Oxytricha trifallax. Classification (NCBI taxonomy): domain Eukaryota; phylum Ciliophora; class Spirotrichea; order Sporadotrichida; family Oxytrichidae; genus Oxytricha; species Oxytricha trifallax. The sequence goes on from ARYC01003473.1 coordinate 2,147, forward strand.
GCATCTTGTGTTTCTCCTGCTGCTCTCTTTATTATTCAAGAGTATTAGATTTTCTTTTAGCTAATACTAGTTTTTTAGTCTCTTAATCTTCAATCAAAAACTCGCTGAGGTGATGCTTTTACATATGCCTTTTAGCTTTAGCGGAGTGAGTATATGATTTCATGCATGTCGTGCACTAATACCTACCATCTACTTTTTCATGCTTGAAATAGATCTTGGCTCTGCCAGAGTGTACCATTTTCAGGTGTCTCTTCAAGCTTTTTTCGGTTGAGAAAATATTCTAGCAGTCTTCGCATTGATATGTTTTTATCTTTTCGATTGGTTGCTGTTCTTTACGCTCCTCAACATAATCAATTTAAGTTTAAACTCCTTTCTCAGCACTATCCTTCTGGTTTATACTTCTATGATAAAAACCTCTGCTTCAAATTTTAGAGCTTTTAGCTCTACCTCCCTCTCAACATAAATAATTTCAGGCTTTTTAGTTGAGCCAAAGTTTAGCTATGATTATCCACTACAAGAGAAACTGCTTTACGATTTAAGTTAGTCGCCATGTTTAAATTCAAATTTAGATTTCTATTATAAAGCTCTAATAACCTTACTAGTTATAGTTACTCTGTATAATACCTTCCATAGCTACAATAATGGTTGATTTTGAGGTGTAAGAGATCATATTTATACTTAGTTTAAAACTATAAATTTTATAATTTGATGCTTAATATTCTTAATTTTGGTAACAACTAAGAAAAAATTCAAGTTGATACTGGTACAATTAGGTTTTGAACCATTTTGGAACTTCTCCATTAAAACCTCATTAGTTTAAAACTAGGTACTAATTAAGTTTTGGTACTATTAAATTGGTACCACTTTAAATTAAACGGATTTGGTACCAGTACTAATTAAAATACAACAAATTTAGTACTAATTTAATGGAGCTAAATTGATAAAAATGGAGCTCCATCTCTGAAGTTTGTTACAGCTTTTACCAGGTTTCTCCACATATTTTACTATGTTGACCTCATTTAAGATGCCCATATTTAAGACTAAGATTTTAAGCAGTAGGATCCAGAACTCTATATATTAAAATTTGAAATTCAATAACAAGAGAAGGAACAAGGATGGAATCTATAAGTACTGCAATAAAGAGGGTTGAAGCTTAAGAAATGATCTCAAGATTTAGAAGCAAGGAAGATCTCTATCGATACCTCACTCAGCATGGTAAGCATGTGACATATACTTAATCTTATACTATAGTGGGTTAATTCCTTCCAACGATGGAAGGTACCAAAATCTCATTCTTAAAAGCAATACTCTTTGATGAGAAGAAAGCCTTCAAAAAAAATGAAATTAAGTTGATAAAAATACCAAACTACCCAGAGATTTCAGTCACTAATCTCTACGAGGATGCAATGAAAGATGAAGAGTTAGAAGTTATCTTCCTACTAAGAAACTACTCTCTAACAAACTTCCAGAAAGAAGCTTCTTCTTTGGGATTCTTGGCACTTTAAGAGAGAGCTATCTTAGAGAGATAATTGAAGAAGCTCACAAGAAACGCTACTCTACTTCTCCTGAAGATTAAAAGAAGCAAGGCATACTAATTAGTTAGACTTGGCTTGCGAAGCTTAAGAAGCATCCATATCTCTCTAGTAAGCTTTGACACATAACTTTGTAGGGAAACTTGGATATGATATATTCCTAATGAAAGAACATGCAAAAGTTCACAGAGAGAGAAAGTCATAGACTATTCATGAAGTGAGCAAGAGACTTTATAAAGATTTATAAAAGCCAGATGAAATGAACATAGATGCAGGAGCTGGCACTAAGAGAAGTAATATGGGCCCAAGCAAGCCATAAGAAGAGGAGAAGAAGGAGAAGCCTAATCTCTTTCTGGCTTAATTTAATATGTGAACTTATTCATTCATTTATTTAAATCTAAAGCTTATTTATGAACATTCATTCTTCCTTCTCTCACACAAACTGTTGTCTTATCTATGCTTACTCTCTTGCAGCTACTTTGAATCAAGTCTACTGTATCGATGGGCTAGTCATGCATAAGGTGATACAGTAGCAGTTTCTTGTAGTGAGTCTTAATTTAACTCCAATAGAATTCGATTCCATTAAACTGTGGGATATATGGAACTATATATACACGAGCTATGTTTAACTCTTCATAAGCTTTCTTAGACTCCTTAGTCTTATGAACTGAGAGGATGATCTCCTAATCGTTGTATTTATCTCTCAACTTATGTAGGAGCTCTATGTACTACTCTCGCTTAATAGAGCGAGGATGAATAACATAACTTTCTAAGCCAGAGTCTCACTAATACCTGCAAAAATTTCATGGGTTACAACCTTTACTTTCTAATCGTAGACTTCTATATTATCATACTTCTTATACCAAGACTTATTAATAAAGGTGTTAGGTAAACACAGTTTCATCAGCGCGTATGAATTTGATGTTATTGTCAACAGCCCTCTGCATTTAATCATATATATAGTTTAAATTATTACTATAAAATGGCACTGTAAAATCAATCACTCTCTTCACTCCGTTGACAGTCTTGAAAGTAATACCATTTCTTCTATAAATATTGGCTATAGTCTAAGGAGAGATACGCATGTCAGGAAACTTACGATGAAACATCACAGCTTTGCTAGTCTAATGGAAAGTGTACCCAATACTTAAAAGTCTTCGAGTCGCAGAGGTAGTCAATATGAGCCTGAGAGAACTTTTAATTTCTTGGAGGATGTTTTCAAGTTCCTGAGTTATAATGCTAAACAGCCAACAAGCAATGATACTTAATTCTTGAGGCACTCTTGCACAGAAGCTTTGCTATCGCTGCATAATTCATAATAGGTTTGACTTAGTCTATATTAATACTTGTACCATACTAACCTTAAGAAGTAAATCTAAATATTAATCATCATAAATAGACCCTAAATTTCGCTAATTTCTATTTCTCATTTTGCAATTTGACCTAATTTCTCTACTAACCCCAATAAGACCCCATCTATACCCTAGAAATCAAAGCACTTATAAACCTCACTAAGGGGTTTTGGGGTTTTGAATAGTTATGCTTTAATATGCGATTCTTCAACTTTCATATTTCATATCATTGAAACTTTTACTTTGATGTTCTAGAAGTCAAAATTGCTGTTTCTTTATAATATTGGGATAATTCTATTGTAGTTGAACTTCTTCGAGAAATTTGTGCATTTAACTGTAGCTATATGTAGATAACTGACTTTAATGTAACTTAAGAATGTTTGGCAGGACAAGTATTGCTTCAAAGTCAAAAGTACGAATGAAAATGGAGAATTAGATGAAGAAGAAGAAGACAGTGACTAGAAAAATCATGGACATAGTATTGGGAGGAGAAAGAAACCTCAGAAGAAAAATATGATTGATTTATTATTATAATAACTAGCAATCCCATAACTCTATTTCTTTTAATGAGAAATTTTCTTAAAATTATTTTTGTATGTTCAAGCTGAAAGAATATTTGCTATTCTAACACTTCAAAAATCTAATTCTATTTCTTGTAACAGGCAGAAATGTTATTGGTGAGTCAAAAAGTGGTGCAAAAAAGATAAAAAATAGCCTGGGAGACACAAGCTATGCAGATTTACAAACTTCTTAAAGATCTGACATCAGCAGAATATGAAAAAGTATTTTTATTTAGTTTTAATCTATAAAATATTGAGTAATATAATTTTTAATAGTAATTCTAATTTTCTATATTTTTTAACAATGAAGCTTGAATAATTTACAGTAGTAGTATAATTCCAATAATATTAATATCAAATATTACTGCCAAGTATACAATTATGTTTAGTAAATTTAGTGAATTATTTTGAATTCAAAATGCATTTTCATTCACTCACAATTTACTCTAGATACTGGGTAGAAAAATAGAGGGTGGTTATATCTATATTAATTGCGCTTTTCTTTTGCAATAATTTATCCCTTACTATAGAGATTAATCATAATAATTATAACTTATAAATAACTTTGACTGATTAAGTACTATATAATAATTTGACCTCTAACTCATGGAAGAAAGCTCAGATATCTATAAGAGTGAATACCTGATTTTGCGGGAAATCAAATTTAAAATAATATTCATAAAATTATTTGTCAAAACTTGTTGAGGAAGAGAAATTGAGAAATGGTTACATATAAAATTGGCCTGAACTTCTTTCAGCCTTTAAGCTCTAGTTACAAGACTCTAGAGACAGAAGACTGAAGAAAAATATGTAACTTACCGAAGATATCCTTAAGTATTCTAATTTTGAGAATCTTTATTGTGACTAAGCAGAGTATCAGATATCCATAAGAAACAAAATATTTTCCAAAATACTTTAGAAGAAAGGTAGTGGCGCTAATTCAGTGTATTCAGGCAATAAATTTACTTAGTCAGATGATGAATATTAGGCACTCTCAAGTCATCTCTTCATTCTTTGAATAAAAGCCTGGTTGACTGGCAATCTGCTCAGTTTGAATTAGATAAGCAATAATATCATAAACTGGAGCGAAGCAACCCATGCCATACTTTGTGTTTGAAGTGGCAAAGTGTAATCCTGCTTAATTAGTCAGACCGTAATCAATCTTGCTTTTGGTGATCCTAATACTAGTCATTAAAATCTCAACTTTCTTTCGGTTTGACAAGCTATTGTTGAAAAGTAAGATAATCAAAGAATTTACCAATTTGTTTAATTAGGTATTTACACCCAGATTTTCGATTCATTGCTAGAGAAGTGTTCTTGACATTTGCTTGTCACGGAGCTATGTTTGCTACAATCTCAGCTCTATGCAATAGAGGAGATAATATTCTGATACCAAACCCTTCTTTTCCCTTAGCAGTCACTCTTTGTAAAAATCTTGCTTAAATTAACGTTCTGTAATTATTCTCATTTTGGTAAAAAGATATTAAAAAAATATAATTGCCATATTATAGCCTGATCAAGTTTGTAAAGATATAATTATAATTATTTAAAGCTTGATTGACCAGAGAACCAAGGGTATTTATATTGTAAATCCATCTAATCTCTGTAGTTCTGTATGGTATTAATATTATAATATTTTAGTACTACTCTATTCTTGTTGATGAAGTCTATTTTGGAATAGTCAAATTTAATTTGTACTTTTTTTATTTTTTAATTAAATTTTACAGTAAATTGCTTAATTAAAGGTTATTGAGACTAGTAGAATTCTTGATTACTAGATATGTAGATAAAAACTGAAAAAACCAACAATTTTTAATGTGAACTTAAATATTTAATGAAATAGTGAATTTGTTGATAATTATTTCTTGCTTGGTATTAAAAATAATCGATAGTTAACTTGTGATAAAAAGAACATTTTAGTTATTAATTTTAGATTTTTGTATCTTTTTTAAAAAATCCATAGTATTATTATTATCTATATACAATAGTGTTTGAATGACATTATATTTCTGCTACTATTCAAGTTGATGATGTGAAAAGTTCTTTGAATCTCACAGACAATATAAATATAAATTATCTGTTATTACAATTTCTTAATTAAAATTGTAAGCTGTACGCAATCAAGTCATGGGATTTGGAGACTCTGCTTATGGAAAGAGCTGAATAAGTGCGAAACATAAATTTCATTGGGGATGTTTCAAAATCAAATACCATCATTAATGGTTCTCACTCTAACAAGTCTCATTAGCCATTAAAATATTAGCAACTATAGGAAGATTTTCACACCTAAATATAGTGATCAATAAGTTGATGACATAATTGGCTTCAAAGATCAATATGCAGCTGTATTCCATTTTAATTTGAACATATTCTAAATATTCATCAATTTAAAAATAACCAAATGCTCAGTTTGAGCCATCCTCAAAAACTGGAGTGAAGAAAATCACTTTAGTTAAGTTATTGGTGACCCTAAGAAAGAAAACGGATATGTTCTCCCAGAAGGCTATGACACAGCAGTTATTGATGTTATTAAGAAAGGCACTTATAATGGATATACTCATCATCAAGGCGCTTTGGAAGCTTGACAAGCTATATTAATTTAATTGAGTTAATCTATTATTTTATTAGATTAAGAACACTAATAGCATTTTTAAGAATAGTATGAATTTAAAATAAATATACTTAAGAATTTTTACATGGAAGGAATATACAACAGACTGTCTATCACAGGCTAAACCATCCCAAATTTAATTCTAGGATTGAAATTGTCACAAGCTGGAGGTGAGATAACCATAATAAACAAGCAAACTCATTCAAAAAGCTCAGAAATTAATAAAAATCCCATCGTAGAAAAAATGATTTTGAGGGAAAGTGAAATTCAAGAGATATCATAGCCTAATTAATTTTAAAAAATGAGGAGCACTTAAAGGGATGCATCAGCTAAAATGTGTTATCTGTCCCCATTCAACTATAATTGATAAAAATTATTTCAACAATTAGCCATCAAAGCAAAGGTAAATTATTTTTTGAATTATCAATTAAACTTTAGTGATCATTCAAAATTATTACTGCAGCTGTATTCATGACTCAAGAATTGAGCATGAGTGAAAAAGTGTCCTTGATGGAAAATTTTGATTTATCGTTATCCCATAAGATGCTATCTGACCTATGCCATTTGAGCTTCATAGTAGATAATAGCTCTTACTCCGCTGAGGATATTTGTGAAATTCACCTCATTAAATCTCAAGGATATATTCTAAAGAGGACCACTCTAAATAAGTCAAAAGGAGTGAATTTAAATTATGGTACAGAAAATAAATCATAAACCAATTAGCATGTATACGATCTATATATTCCAAAGAATTTAAACAAGAAATAGTTAAAAGATCTCATCACAAACTCAGAAGCAATTAGGACACTCTTAAAGGAAAAATTTGATTTGGAAATGTGCTCTAAAAATATTAGAGTACAAAGTGATGCTAAGAGAATTGTTGAGAGCTCAAGTCTGTCTCCAAGTGTATTTGAAAATGTGGTACTTATTGGGGAAGCTGGACAGCAAATATTTAAATTTTCAGGTTCTTCAAATTTGTCTCATATTCTTGAGGAATCAATCCTATTATCATAACTTATATTGGATTGTGAAGAACAAAATATCATTTTAATATTAAAAATCTTGGTGTTAACTACAAGCATTACACACTTTTGGTAAGATGAACAAACATTATATCAGATCAAGATTGGGAAATTGACTTAGAACATCTTGAAAGCTTAAAATTCCTGTATGGTCTAAAGAGCACAAATATAAGATTCTCGAGATATCAAAGAAATATAAGATCCCTATTCTTGCTAATGATAAAAACTTCATTTTTATAACTTAATTCACCCTTCGCTAATCTAGATAAAGATGTTCCTATAATTTTATGATTCATTCTATCTGACTTATTATGACTTTTTAGAGCATCAATTCACTTTCAATGACTTGTCTTCTTCCAGGTTGAAGATTTGGGTGGGTTATAGTTTATAACCGGCATGGCTTCTTCAAAAAAGTCCTTGAGCACTTAGACAACTTCCAGAAAATGATCTTCCCACCATCGTCTATGATTCAATACGCTCTTCCTAAGCTATTTGAGTGCTACAACGAAGAATATTACACTTCTATTAATACGAAGCTAGCTGAGATGGCTGCTTATGTATTTGAAGGTTTGAGTAATATCTGAGGAATCTAACCTATTAAAATTAGCGCAGGCATGTTTATGATGATAAGAATTCTCAATGATTAACTTGTTGTAAGTTTCATAAATACTCTCCCTTCTTATGGCTTACACAATATCTTCTACTCTTTAAAATAATTACTTATTAATTCTTGAATAGGGAATCTAAGACGACAAAGATTTTACTCTCCAATTGTTTGAGGAGTAGTCTTTTCTCACTTTGCCATCTTGGTGTTTCTACAGCAATGGTTTCTTTAGAATTTATATATTTATGGCTAAAGATACCTTTGTGGAATTCAAACAGAGACAAGTAGAATTGTGTTATAAATTAATTAATAATTAAAATAAAACTAAAATTTTTAAGAATTATTTATTTATTTATTAACTATTCTAGAGATAAGACTTTTAGGCTTAGGATAGTTTATCGATATTAAATAATCTAATTATTTTTATAATTTCATATGAAAATTCATTGGATGGGAATCAAAGAATTAAACTTGAGTATTATTATTTTAAGAAAAGTATTGCTTAATCTGCTTTTGAATAGATATATAATATAAGAAGCTAGAAATCAGTTATATAAATATATATAATAAACTTAAAAAACAGATTTTCATTATACTTCACAGCTTTTGAAGAAATCTCTAGCATGATTATTCATTAATAAATGCCAAATTTAAATGAGATAAAATACCATTTATAAGTAAGTCTATTAGAATTAAATTTATATTATAAATATTTTGTAAAGAGCTGAAGAGAAAAGAATATTATATTTTCAGAAATTAAAGCTATTAGCATTTGACTTCCTAAAAAATAATTGGATAGTAGAAAATTTCAAAGCTAAAATAAACTCAGAATTAGCCCAATTAGTTCTCTATCAGTGGTCGATCTCTGTAAAATTGAATAAAATTGGAAATAGAAATTGCAAAAATAAAATCTAGAATTAATCTAAATACAGTGAATATGCAAATAATCAATAAAACAACATGATTTATATATAATAGTAAGATAGCTTGTATGACAGCAAATACAATGAGATATAGTAATAAAAGTAACACGATAATAAAAATTTTCTTTATAAAGACTTAGACATGGTAAATAGTGTAGAAAACAGTATCTATCAGAGTCGAATGCAAGAAGAATAAAGCAACCACTATGAAGAATACACTCAAATGAAATAATAAATGATATATGAGGATAGTTTGATGATGTCATAATGTACTCTTAATAGGAGTGAGTTAAGTGATGATAGTAGTATTTAAAGCAGTAGATCTTCATAGAATTTCAGAAACAGTACACACAAAGTTAAGATAGGTAAAAATATCAAGAAAGTAGTTTAGAAAAGTTCCAAGCAAGTTTCATCAAAGGAAGATCTAATGGGATAATTAAACGTACATAAACCAAAGTAGAGCAGTTAATTGTTTAGAGTTTGAATATTAAGTCATTAATAACTTTATTTTTTAATCGATAAATATATAACAGTAAAGCACTATATCATATTATGATTCTTTATCACTTATATCTCGAGAGGAATATCATAATAACATAAGCAAGAAAGACAAGACCACCGACAATAACCTCGCTGATATAAATGAAAGTTCTAATATCTCTGTTCATATAGTGAATTTTATCGCCCACTGCTGTTATAGCTGAAGCCATAGCATTTCCCATAGTCAGTATCACTGCATGTTTTATGATACTGTGTGATGTTTGATTAGTTCTATCTATTATTCTCACAGTTTGGTAAAAATTGTATTTCATTTATTATTTTACTATTCAATTAATTTAAATTAAGGGCGAAGGGTTGAAGTTTATTTCTGTATATTAAATTAAATTATATAATTAATTGGTTATAGAACTAGTTATACCAAGTAGAAATGAAGAAACCAATCATAAAAGCTAAGAAGATTGTCAAGCCTACGTCTGCTTTACTGAAAGTGCCAGCAATTCCTCAAATAATTATAGATAAGTTGGTTACATAAATTTTTAATACTTACACCCAAATATAGCGAGAAGATAAAATGTCATGCTTAGCCTTGGAAACTTAGCGTGCATTTATTAAAAATAAAATGCAATAGAATAACATTTATACATCTCTCACCTCTATAAAAATTATATAAATTACAATTTTTTTTGGATTAATTAATAATGCAGGCAAGTGCAGCAACTGATCAACCGTACAAAAATATAGCAATTTACTAAAAACGCAGCATCACTATAAATCATATATTTGATTAAAATTCCAAAAAGAGTGTAGAATATTATTTAAGATTAAGAGAAGGATGATATATAATTATCCTTACCTAAGTAAAACTGAATTAGTTTGCTATGTGCTTCCATTTCATTAACTGTAGGGAAAAAAGCAGCGTTTATAAATCCAAAAGACATCATCATCAGGTAGTTCACATTATGTGAACGAGCGAGTTTTAATTTTTATGATACTGTTAATTTATAAATTTGATTCTGATCTTATCCGTAAATATCAGGTTCTTAGAGTTAATCATGTTTCTGATACTTTCTGTTAATTGAAAAATAGGAGATTAAAACCACCAAAAATAAACCAGTTTGAATTACGTTATAAATCACGTTCTTTCTATGGGAAGATGCTGATTTATAGAAGATTGAGTCGCTTTTTACGAAGATAGCTTGATAAAGGAATTGGCTTAAAAATATGCCACCAAATTAACTCAGAACTATTAAATTAATGTTGAACAGGTTCATTATGGTCTGCTAGGAAGATGATTATTGGAGTCCTTTTAGTTAAACTAGTAGGAAAGAAACTATTGAGAGACCTATAAAAGCTTGACCAAGAGCGAGAAGCCAGAAAGTTCCATACTCACCTCCAGCTACTGAGATTATTCTAAGTAGTGATCCAAGTGCACAAAATGAGAGTGATCCTAGTATCTAAAAATATATTATGATGATCATTGATCTTACTAGTTTTTCTTTATGAGACTATCTTTTATCAATAAAACAGGCGATAAGTATAACAAAAGCAGCTTAAATAGCCAGATTTATATAGTACACACTGATATTTAGTTCAATATAATTTAAGCCATAGGCATTTGAGATTTACTTTGAGGAAGTTAGGGGCGAGTACCAACAAAGTTGAGTAGTAAGTAGAGCTAAAAACCCGATAAGAGTAAGTATAAATGGCTTCTGATTTTCATTAAGTTTGTTCTTATTGTTCTCACTCTGCTTTGTCCTGCTGGTTCAATTTATTTAATGAGGTGATACTTCATTTTGAGAACTTTGAGAAGCTATTGACGGGCTCTGTGGTGAATTTGAATTCGAACTGGGAGGAGATAAATTCACTTAATTATCGTATTATTCTGACTTTAAATGTACTAAGGGCTTTTAGTTGTTCTTACTTTTCATTTTAATACTTGAAATTTAATTATAATATCATAATTTAAATAATTAAATTTAATTAATTCATAATAACTTTAACTAATTCATTTATTTACTAACTGGTAGTGATTAATCAACCATGAATCGTTGATTTCTGGATTTAAAAATACTTCTAATGTGTTGTAGAACAATACAATGACCACAAATATTGAGAAATTATTTGTTTAAAACTATAATATATTACCTGTCTCTTAGTGGAAGAATACTCCTCGTCAAAAAAGTTTCCGAATGATGGGAATCCGAAGTAATTTCAATGAATATAATTTAAATATCAATTTTTTAGCAAGCAGAGCAATAGCAGCCCAGAGAGATCCCGTTTATACATATACATAACCAGCATAGATACCAAAAACTTAGGTGAAGCTAAGCTAGAATAATTTACCCATTAAAACCTTTTTGAATTATACTATTGGAAGAAATTCATATATATTTAAATATTATTTTCTTTATTGAGGGACATAATATTGGCTTCTACAAAGATATTAATCAAGCATCCTCTAAAGATGAATTCTTCAAACATACATTATTGTAGGAATACATTTGAATTTGGAAAATTAATTAAATTTAAATTAATATTTATTTAAAATCGTGGCAGTTAACTTTGTCCTAGCCTAGACAATATGGTACTTGTTCGATAGAGAATTCAAAATCAACTGGACTTTACTACTGGCAGTACCCTTCTATCGCATCCCCAGAGCGAGATAACTTGACTTTAATTTTGGGTGATTTGATTTCGGAATTAAAGTCAAGTTATCTCGCTCTGGGGATGCGATAGAGGGGTACTGCCAGTAGTAAAGTCCAGCTGATTTTGAATTCTCTATCGAACAAATACCATATTGTATAGGCTAGGACAAAGTTAACTGCCACGATTTTAAATAAATATTAATTTAAATTTAATTAATTTTCCAAATTCAAATGTATTCCTACAATATACATATATAAATTTAATCAATTTCAATATTTGATAATAGAGAAAATATAAATCAAATTTAATTTTATTTATATCAATTTTTAGGAATGACATTTTATAATCCAATATTTACCTCAATATTCATGCCAAATTAGTAATCCCCGGTGTGAATAAATCTCTGACTCACTTCAAAATTTAGACCACCCTTAGAAAAAGAATGTCTGATCATTTATTTGATAAAGATTTTCTCCTGATTTATTGTTAGCTAATTTATTATGTAAGATTCTTAGTTTTTTTTTCAATGGATAACAGTGCAAAAAATCTAAGACGAATCTCTGTATTTAAGGTACTCTGTGAGTATATTTCACTCTGACCACAAATATTTCTTAGATTTTGTTTTATATAAGAGACTGAAAAAGAGGTTTTGCTCAATTGGCATGGCCTCAAATAATAGCTTCATTCTTAAGGCCTCATTGTATTGTAACATATCAACTTGAAGGTTTTCTCTCTTAAATAAGATATCTGGCTGCCAAAGAATATATTCATGCGAGCTTAGAAAAGCAAAATTTGTCTAAATTAAGTCATGAAAGTGTAATTTATATTCTCATTACCAGGCTAAGGGAGAATATTAAGCTAATTCTAGAACCAAATGCAATCTAAATCAGGGTTATTATCGATATCTTGATGACAGTTGAAGAAATTTTCATTGCATATTTTCAAGTTTGGGTCTGGGTCAAGTCTCAGCAAGGACTTCATGCTAATATTCCTTTAATGTTTCGAAGAGTGCTTCTTTTGAAAGTAAAGCTCATTTGAATATAACCCTTTGTGTCATAAATTTCAAACTTCCCTTTTTATCTTATAGCTTGAGTTTCCCTGAGATGGGTAAATTTTATCCAACTCCTACTTGTCTGAGCATTTTATCATCAAGAAAGATTCAGTTAAATGGTTGAATGATCTGATCATAAAGGAAAGTTCTTTTGATGGAATTGATAGGTGAGGGGTCTAGAAGAGATTGATGTTTATTAATGAGAAACCTAGTCTAAGAAGCTATGTTGTTCTCTGGATAAAGAGGTTCTTCTTCTTAGTTCTTGAAGTATTTATAAGCCATTGAATTTATTTTATATATCTTTTAATTAATTTATTTTATCAATCCTTTTGAGATTAAAAAGTTAAATTAAAAACATATAACTCAAACTTTGGAATTTAATAAATCAGAAAATAATGATTTATTTACTTATTATAATTAAGAAAATTTTTACATTATTTTGAAAAATATTTATTTAAAAAAAAATAGTTTTATTTATCAAATTTAAAATGTAAAATTTTTTGGTAATTATTCCATATATATTTTCATAAATTTGAATAATGATAAAAATTATAAAATTAGAAGGAATAAATATAGGTGGGTTATATCATTCAATAAATAGGCAACATTCAAAACCCCAAAGTCCCTTAATGAGGTTTATAAGTGCTTTAATTTGTAGGGTAAAGTTGGGGTTTTATTAGGGTTAGTAGAGAAAACGTAGGTTTTAAATGAGTTTAATATGTTTTTATAGAATATTAATAGTCTTAAATCAAACGAATTTTATCTGCTTATCATTGTTATACCTCATGAATCTCGCTGTCTTTGAGGCTCTAACGTGTCTTCTAATGATTTTCAAGGGTCTGCAGGTGCTCTTATTATTATCTTCTCTATTATCTATCTTATTCCTTAGCAAACTTCATTCTGCTTTAAATGCTTTTCTGCTAAGCTTATTGATTACTTTTCATGCTTAGAGCCAAAGTAAGCCATACTTTCCATATCGCACTCTAATAAGGTAGAATTTTTTGAAATTAAATCGAATTTAATTTGAAATATACATATATGAATATAAAGGTCTTGAGATGAATTAAGACAATTAAGAATGTATGAGGTAAAGCCTAATTAGGGCAATTAATTTAGCTATATCTCAATAAGCTGATTTCCAATCAACCCAAGATATTTTGACTGCCGTCCTTGAGCTTATAAGCTCATAAGTGTGGGCTTATAAGCCCAAAATCTTCTAAAATCGACCACATCAAGGGTCATTTTTCCAAAATCTGTTTTTTAAGTTAAAAGTCTATAGAGGGCAATAATGCCCATTTTATGTTAATTCTCAATTAAAGTAGAAATTATATATTAAAATTTTAAATTGATATTTTAAAACGTAATAAATTAAAGGTTGATTTAAATTCTCTATAGAGAATTCTATTAAAACTAATATAAGTTTAATTTTTAATGATTTTTAATAATTAAAGTCTAAAAATTTCTACTTTAATTGAGAATTAACATAAAATGGGCATTATTGCCTCTATAGACTTTTAACTTAAAAAACAGATTTTGGAAAAATGACCCTTGATGTGGTCGATTTTAGAAGATTTTGGGCTTATAAGCCCACACTTATGAGCTTATAAGCTCAAGGACGGCAGTCAAAATATCTTGGGTTGATTGGAAATCAGCTTATTGAGATATAGCTAAATTAATTGCCCTAATTAGGCTTTACCTCATACATTCTTAATTGTCTTAATTCATCTCAAGACCTTTATATTCATATATGTATATTTCAAATTAAATTCGATTTAATTTCAAAAAATTCTACCTTATTATTGCTGCTACTGCCCACACATCCCATTAAACAGAACTATTCGTCCACATCTCTCTTGTTGGGAAGTATCCTGGGGTGCCAAGCACCTTTGCTAATTTTACTATCTCTTAACTTATAGCTCTATTGAAATATATGATTACTATTTCTAAAGGACAGAGGTTTAGCATAACATTTTCTGGCTTCAAATCTTTATGAACATATCCTAGTTCATGAAGCACTTTCACACCCTTCGTCATCTCAGAGAGTATCTCGTTGAGATCAATAAGGTATCTGTTATGCAGTTAATCTCTTAGAGTCATTTCAAATTTCTTAAGTCTTAAAGCTATGAAACCATAACCTAGAATAACTCCATCCAACTTAATCAAATTCTTGCAATTCCTTTTCTATGTCTCTTTAAGTATGATGTACTCGTTCGCAAATTTATTCTGATACTGCTCATTCTTTATGAGATAGCTGAAAGAATAGATCTTGTATGCATATTCATCTACCACCTTAAGTTTAGCTTTTTATGGAACGTCTCTGTTTAAGTAGTTTTCTATGCAGCTGCTAATATCAATTGCATTCAGAGTAGGTATATACATAGCTCTCTCTTGTAAGCATACTACAACTGCTCTATTAGCAGGTTGATTCATAGATTCGCAGCGTTTTTATCTCTTGAGTTTCTCCTGCTGCTCTCATTATGATTCAACTGTATTTGATTTCCTAATGGCTGGCACAAATTTTTAGGAATATTGGTCATAAATTAAGAACTCACTAAGATGATGTTTCTGCATGTGCTTCTTGACTTTAGCTGAGTGCGTATAAGACTTCTAACAAGTAGTACACTAGTACCTGCCATCGACCTTATCATGCTTAAAATATATCTTACTCTTACCAGAGTACACCTTTTTAATACGCCTCTTTAAACTTGAGTGAGTAGAGAAATAATTTTAGCAGTCTTAGCATTCAAATGTTTGGGCGGTACCTGTCTCACCACCACACTTTTTGTATATAATTTTTTTATTCAAAAAAGTCACGGACCCGGTCAAATTTGGATTAAAAAATCACTAATAAATTGATTAAAATAATTTTTGACAATTCTTAAGATGACTAAAATAAGAAATAATATAGTTTTTATCATGAAATTTACTTAATTTCAACTTGGATTTAAGTATTAAAGGAAGTATTTTTTAATGGATAAAATTATAAAATATTATTTATATTTTTATTGTAAGACTCAATAGGATTTCTTTTGAATAAGAATCTGGATTCTTAGATTCTTCTGAGTACAATCAAGTTTATTAAACATATTGAAAATGGTTTTCATCCAGATTCATCTTCAAAAGAAATCCTATTGAGTCTTACAATAAAAATATAAATAATATTTTATAATTTTATCCATTAAAAAATACTTCCTTTAATACTTAAATCCAAGTTAAAATTAAGTAAATTTCATGATAAAAACTATATTATTTCTTATTTTAGTCATCTTAAAAATTTCCAATAATTATTTTAATCAATCTATTAGTGATTTTCAATCCAAATTTGACCGGGTCCGTAACTTTTTTGAATAAAAAAATTATATACAAAAAGTGTGGTGGTGAGACAGGTACCGCCCATGTTTTTATCTTTTCAATCTGTAGCTGTTCTATTACATCCTCAACATCTTCTATTGGTGTTTAAACTCCCATATCAGCTTTCTGCTTCTGGTTCTAAACTTCAATGATAAAAACTAAGGTTTCAAATTCAATTGTTCTTAGCTCTGCCTCCCTCTCAATGAAGATAACTTCTGGTTTCTTTGTGGATCCAAAGTTTAGCTATGATTGACCAGTTCCTAAAGAAGCCGCTTTGCGGTTTAATTTAACCGTCATTTTTTAATTCAAATTTAAATTTCTATTATAAAGCTCTTAAAACCTCTATAGTTATTGCTGTACTATGTAGGAGTTGTCACAGTATTAATAATGGTTTGATCTAAGCTCTAAGACTTCATATTTATACTAAGTTTATAAGTATAATTTTCGTAATTTTACTCTTAATAATTTTGATTCTGGTACCAACTCAGATAAAGTTCAGGTTGGTACTGGTACCAATTAAGTTTTAAACCAGATTGGAACTTTTCCATTAAAACCTCACTGGATTAAAACTAGGTACTAATTAAGTTTTGGTACTACTAAATTGGTACCTATTATAATTAAATGATTTTAGTATCAGTACTGATTAAATTTAAACAAATTTAGTACTAATTTAATGGAACTAAATTGATAAAAATGAAGCTCAATCTCTGAGTTTTGTTACAGCTTCAGCAAACTTTCTCCACGTATCTTTACAGGGTTAACCTCCTATAAGATGCCCATATTTAATAATAAGATTTTAAAGAATAGGATCCAGAAGTCTATAAATTAAAACTTGAAATTCATTAATAGGAAGAGGAACAAGATGGAATCACTCAATGATCAAATGAAAAGAGTTGAGGCTCAAGAAATGATCTCCAGATTCAGAAGCAAGGAAGATCTCTATAGATACCTCACTCAACATGGTAAAATAAATTGATGCTAATCAACATTATATGCAGTTGGTTTATTCCTTCAAACGATGGAAGGTACAAAAATATCATTACTAAAAGCAATACTCTATGATGAGTAGAAAGTTTTTAAAAACTAAGAATTTAAGCTAATAGAAATATCAAACTACTCGGAGATATCTTTCACTAATCTCTACGAGGATGCTATGAAAGATGAAGAGTTGGTCGTCTACATTCCTACTAAGAAGCAGCTCTCTAAAAAACTTCCAGAAAGGAGCTTCTTCTTTGGCGTTTTGGTACTTTGAGAGAAGGTTATCTCAGAGAAATTATAGAAGAAGCTCATAAGAAGCTCTACTCTATTTCTCCTGAGGATTAAAAGAAGCAAGGTATACTAATAAGTAAGACCTGGCTTGTAGTGCTTAAGAAGCAACCTTATCTTTCTAGTAAGCTTTGATTTATAACTTAGTAGGAAAATCTGGCACTGGTATATATCTTATGAAAGAGCCTGTAAAGGTTCATAGAGAGAAAAAGTCTCAAACCATTCATTAAGTTAGCAAAAGATTTTATAATGAAATTTCAAAACCTGATGAAATGAATATAGATGCTGACGCTGGTACAAAGATAAGAAACATGGGTCCAAGTTAAGCACCAGAAAAAGAAAAGAAACAGAATCCAAATCCTTTTAAGGGTTCGTTTAATATGTGAAATTATTCATTTATTTAAGTCTAATACTTATTAATAAACATTCATTCTTCCTTTCCTTGCACATATCGTTGTCTTGTCTATGCTCACTCTCTTGCAGCTACTTTTAATAAAGTCAACTGTATCTATAGACAAGTCGTGCATAAGGTGATAGAGCAAGAGTTTCTTGTATTGAATCTTGATTTAACTTCAGTAGAATTCGATTCCATTAATTGTGGACTGTAAGGTTATACACAGGAGTTATGTTTAACTATTCGTAAGCTTTCTTACACTCCTTAGTCTTATGAACTGATAAGTTATCAACAAACAGGATGATCTCTTGATCACTATACTTATCTCTTAGCTTATGTAAGAACTCTATATACTGCTATCGCTTAATACAGCGAGGATGAATGACATAAGTTTCTAAGACTGAGTCTTCAATAATACCAGCCAAAATTGCATGAGATACAACCTTTATTTCTGGTCATATACTTCAACGTTATTATACTTCTTGTACCAAGACTTACTAATAAAGGTGTTGAACGTAAACAAAGCTTCATAAGCTTGTATGAACTTGATGTTATTATCAATAGCCCTCTGCATTAAATCATTAATATAGTTTAAATTATTACTATAAAATGGCACAGTAAAGTCAGTCACTCTCTTAACTCTGTTGACGGTCTTGAAAGTAATACCATTCCTTCTATAATTTTTTACAATAGTCTATGGAGATATGCGCATGTCAGGAAACTTGCGATAAAACTTCACAGATCGCTAGTCAAGTGGAAAGTGCGCCCAATACTTTAAAGTCTTAGAATCGCAGAGGTAGTCAATACGCTGCCGAGAGAACTTTTATTTTCTTGTAGGATGTTATTAAGAACCTGAAATATTGAGCTAAACAGCTAGCAAGCAGCGATACCTCACAGTTGAAGCACTCTTGTGTAAAAGCTTTGCTATTGCTGCAAAATTCAGCATTGGTTTGAGTAAGTCTATATTAATACTTGTTCCATACCTAAGCTAAAGCAATAAATCTAAATATTTCTCATCATAAATTAACCCTAAAAATCTCTAATTTCTCTTTCACATTTTGCAAACTGACCTAATTTCTCTACTAACCCTAATAAAACCCCAACTTTACCCTACAAATCAAAGCACTTATAAACCTCATTAAAGGGTTTTGGGGCTTTGATTATAAATAATATATTTAATTAATTTACAAACTGATTTTATCTTAAGTAGGTATGTGATATCTTTAATCATCTTAAAATAAATATTTATATATAAATAGCATTTTGATAAATTTATCTTTTAATTTATTTCAAGATTTTTAACTAATGCGTTAGATATAGCAAAAATGAGTAAATTTTATTAACAATATTTATAATGGATACTTAAAACAACATTTTTAAGAAGAATTCGGCAACTTCAAGTTCACATTCAATCTTATTTTTTCATCCACTATAAACCCCTTAGTAGAATTCAAGCAAAATATCTAAGAACCTATTTTCAAGCACTTTGCTGAGTGGATAATCACAAAAGCAAAACATATTATACTTTACAAGGAATTCAGAGCTACTTAAAAATCGTCAACAATTTAAAATGTTGTTGGTGCTTAAAGCACTGTTAATAATTCAAGTACAAGTATATAATTGAAGTTTAATTCAGAAATAAGACCACTGAATTTGAAACAACTAGCTTAGAGCAATTAAATTGCTTTCTAGCAGCATTAACCTTAAATCTTTTCTGCGAAGGAGAAGCCAGAGAAATAAAATTTGCAATATTCATAGTCAAATACTTACTTGCAAACTCAAGGAATTAATAAAGACGAAAATGCTTCAATAGTTAACTCTAATTCACTTATAAACCTAGACTATATGCTTCAAAGCAGACGCACCTCTAAAAGCGAATGTCTCTGGACTACAATCACTACAGTTGGTTCCAGTTGAACTTTTTATTTCCAACTACCTTTGCTCGAGACTCTATTCCTTGTGATTCCTCATGAAATCAGGAAGCAAAAATTCTACATAGAATTAAGCCAAAGTCTATCTAGAATATTGGGGTGCCAAAAAGTCAATCTTGAACCAGTTTTTGTGGACGAAAATAAGTTGACAAGCATATATAGAACATTGTTCTAAACTCAGATAGAGTTAGCCTAATTCCATATGGATTTTCACAATCTACGTTGAAGCAGCTGAAGAAACTCAAGGTGAAGAGAACTCTAAACAACTTGAAGCAAAACTTTAACTGGCCTGAAAATCAAGGAATCTCTAAAAAACAATCTTAATAGAGATAAAGAGAAAATAGCAATCACTAAAGGCCCATTAACTCACATGAGTAAATTAGAATGAAAACTTCTTCTTAAAGTCAATCTAGAGGTTAGCTTGTTTCACCTAAGTCTCAAAATATGATTAATATCAAAAATTTAGTTAAAAATAGAGGGTCTTTAATGCATCAGTTATCTTATCGGACTAATCAAAACAACTATAACCCATATCAAATTAAAATATAGATCTAATCAGCAATCCAATTTAAATGTAAACTTAAGTCAAGGATTTCCAATTAACTTTTCAGAAAAAGATAACAATAATAATCATGGTGGAGTTGACTCTGCGAAATTGTTCTAGCAGTTTGATATCCCAATAGATAGCTAGGCTACGCTTAAATAATTAAAGGATAATTATATAGCAAATATCAATGAATATGCTAATGTAGTTAGTCAATATGTTCAAAAGATACACTCAGTAATATATTAAGAGTTATATCTAAAATTATAATTTTTATTAAACGAGTAAAAATATTCTCTTAATTAATTTGCATTTCTTAGACTAACTGAGTTAATTACTGAATAAAAATAGAATTTTATGAGAATTTCAGATCAATTTAAGATTTACAGGAATTATTTCAATGTTGCATAGAAAGATCGATTTAAGCGAGAAAAACATTTAAGTTGAGTTGTTTTACTACTTAAACAAAAGGTAGATTTTCATTTATTTGTGAGATATAATTGTGAAACTTTATTAAATAGTATATGAAATCGAATTTATAATTTAATAGATAGAGTTGAAAACTATAGAGCTGAGTCAGTTTAAATCGAAATGTATAAAACAAGAAGACTTATTAAAGAAACTTTAAGATAAAAACAGAGACTTAAGGAGGTCAGTATTAGCAGGAATAGAAGAACGAACAGCTTTGTTCAAACATTCTCAGACTGAGCAGAGTAAAATATCTAGCATGAAGTTGAAGGTAGATGGTTTAGAGTAGGGGCTGCTTACTTTAAGTGGTGATACATAGCCATTTAAATATTAATTAATATTATATAGTCATATAAAGCTGTTTAAATTTTTGCCACCTTTAATCCCTTAAACATATCATAGCAAAACTAATGGCCTTAAATATTTTATCCAATACATAATAATAACTTATTAAAATTTTTTTAATTTTTTTTGTTTATTTATTGTTTTATTCTACCTTAAAAATTCTAATCACAAAGAGTAGTAAATGAGAGCTTGCGCTAAAATCGCCTAAAGACCACAATTCACGTGCTTATCATGGAAAATAACACTCTTAAGAAAGAATTAAGCTACATGAAAAATTAGAATGATGAATAGGAGAAGGAAATCAATCGATTGAAGAAAAAGATCAACCATCTAATTATGAAGATTGATGAGTAAAATAAGAAATTTGCTCATTTTCAATAGCATAAGAATTTATCAATAAATCAATTCATAATTAGGGGTGATTAATCAAACTTTATATAATAATTTTACTTTAATTAGAATGCTGGTTTATGGAACTAATGAACGTGAGAGAACAAGAAATACTAGAGGAGGACTAAGAATAATAATTGCTACAGAATTCTGGTTTAGAGAAGTTTGAGAAATTAAAAGATAAACTTACAACTTAAAATGATACCAAGGACATAATTGAAGTAAAGACACCACCTAAGAAAGCATCCCCAACATTCACAGATTTTATAAAATAATATTAAATTATATCATTTATTAATGATAATATATATTAAACCACGATGAAGATAATATAGTACTAGATAGTAAAATTAGCCAAGAAAGTCTACCTTCAACTCACAAGGTCCTTTTTGGAAAAATCGGACAAATGATATCTTAAAGTAAGATAGAGACAAAATATTTAAATTACACAAGCATGACTTTATTAAGCTTTTCAAAACATTCCAAGTCCCCTCTTTACTTACGCTAATTAATTTTAAATACAAATTTAATAAAATAAATTAGGGAGTGTAATTAAAATAATAATAAATTACTCGGTCATTCCTATGAATTCAGATTCCCATATATATCCACAGAAGAATCTTCAATTCTTTCTGAAATATAACAGATGGGAATTCATAATTACATAGAAACTACTATGAGCTTGAAGCCAATCGAGATTAAGAAGAATATTGAGTTAATCACGAGGGAGTATGTAATTAATAATCAGGTTAGAAGAGTTTACGAATTTGTGTCAGGTGTTCTTGTTGATTATTTTCTTTATGAACATGGTGATTTAAAATAATAGTGAAGTGATATTTAAAATTTTACATTTAACAAATTGAATATTAATCTAAAGATTTAGGCAGACTAGATGCAACCATAAACCAGGGCTTAACAAGAATCCTTAACATGAAAGATTTGAGAGTTTGGCTTAGAGATTCAATAAATAACTACCTGTGCACTTACAATCTTGATGCGTAATATGAACAGTTTAATTTATCAACCAGTGAGCACGGGTAAATGCTAATAAACCTAAAAGAATCAATTTATGGCAAATAGTTCTCCTAGCCTTCTACTTAGGAATCACCAAAAAAAGAAGAAGTCTAAAATTCTACACAGTAAAATAACTGTCTATTGGTACCTTTGTACAACATTGAGACTGACATCAATAGTGGAGTAGTGCAAGTTGTTTAATTAAATGAGAATAACAGTGGGAATACCGCTGATTGGCATCGACAGTAATATGAAATTTAAATTGCAGCTACAATTGTGTCCGAAATCATGACAAGTGTCTTAGTTAGAGAGTAATCTAACAGGTCGTAGTACTATTACTTAACTCTCAAAATTCATAACATTCTTTTTTAATTTATTTAAGAATGTGTTTTTACAAACTGCTTAAGTTTTTAATACTATATAGGCAGATAATTGTAGGTTTAAAAAGCATTGATGAATTTACTTAATCAAGAAACGAAGTTAGATCTTTATTAGACTTTAGAGAAAGATATAATAAGTGTTTAGAATTACAAGAGTGAGATTTGCTTTTCTAAAGAGTGATAACTTATTGTGGAATTTTACAGCAAGTTAAGTTACTAATTAAAACACTCAGTCTACTCAGTATTATTTTTATATTCAATTCCTTCCTTTATATAATTTAATATATTAATATAGTATTAATACCAAGAATTAGTTATAAGAAAAAATCCTTCACTTATGTCTCTGACGATAACTAAGAACTAATCTTTGATATTCTTTATGCCCAATCAAAACTTAGATTATGATTCTTGGATTGATTTAGATGCTACTCTGCCTTTGAAATCTATCTATTTATTTGAAGATTTTAAATAAATTATAGAAATATATAATAAAAATTTTTATTTAATGATAAAAATAAAATCCTAATGAAATCTTAAAATGGTCATACAATTGGCGTATTGTAATTCGAAAACAAGTAGGTAAAGAATCGCAGCAGTGGAAATAAGAGTACTTCTTTAAGCAATGAGGGAATCATGAGTGTCATTAGGCAGATCAGTGGAGTACTTGAATTTTGCTTGAAAAGAGTGAATTAATAATGATTTAAATTAATAAAGTATATTAATATAAATTTAATGCTTAATTAATAATTAATTATTCTATAACTATTTTAATTATAACTATGAAAGTCCTCTAAAAATAGTCTCAAGACAATAATGCTCTAAATATATACCAAAATAATACTTGTCATTAAAATAATTTAATTTTTAATTGCAAATGCTATATATGAAACATTTGAGAGTTTTGTGGAAAAGGCTTTCAGATCCAAAATTCACTATATCTATAAAATGAGAGACAAAAAACTCAGATCAATCACAGAGAATGATTCACAAATAAAATCAGATCAAATAGCTCATTAGAAGTATTGTAAGTTTGATGATTATAAGCGGTGCCTAATTTTATTTGAAATAATCTGAATTTCATATTTTATTGAAAAAATTTATACTTGTTATAAATACTATTCTAAACCGATTCCCCTCGGCTTTGCTAGACGTTGAATATAAAAATCAAAAATTAAATATAAAAATTTTAAATAGCTGCTTTTGAAAAGATGGTTGGGCAATCTGATTTGATAAAAGATCTCAGAGATTAATTTGGAAGGAATCTCTACATACCAAGTAAGGCCAAATTTATTAATAGAATTTAATAACTCTTTTTCTCATTTATATTACCATAATATAGATAGAATAAGTTTCACACACTGCAGTGTGCTTCAAGAAATATAGAGGCCAGATTAAAGTCTAGTTTAGCAGTAGAATATTAATCATTAATTGTAAAATAACAGATTAAGTTTTGATAGACAATCATAGGGTAAAGAACTAAATTCTTAAATGTAAATTTAGATTAGGATTTTACATCAGTGGCAGACAGGGAGATGTTAAATCAAGTTTTAAACAATAAATATAAAGAGGCACATTTGAACTCAAGATTGAAATAAAAAAATAAGTATCATTAATTTAGAAAAAATAATTTTTAAATACGGTGTGAGAGATTATCAGATACAAGATTAAATAGATATTTAAGACTTTTCTCAACGTCTTTAAATAAAAAGTAATTAAAAATATCTCAAACCTCAACAGAGTATAGTAACTAAGAATGTCTTGAAAGCTAGACTGTCACTCGGCTATTCTAAAAGATTATTGAATAAAAAAATGAAGAGCTAAAGTAACACTAACAGCAGTGTATTATTGATAAATAAATTAGAACTTGGGAAGTTTTCAGGGAATGAGGATTTACAAGGTAAGGGTGTAAAAAGCTAGGGAAAGTTTGTAATTCATAGCTAAGACTCTTAAAGGAGCTTCTTTGAAAGAACCAAAGATTAACTTTATATTTCTAAAAGTAAACTACAATAATTTTTATTATATTTTCTTGGTTAAACATTAAATTTTAGTTAAAGCCAAGAAAAAAACTTCATAATAACTTTAATAATAAAAAATCCAGATTTTGTTGAACATAAAGAAATTCACTAAATATTCCCTTTATAGAAATAAACATGGAAACTTATAAGAAAATATGAAAATATTTGCATAATTATTGGATTATAAATTACTCAATTGTAATTATTAAAGATAATTCAATGTTTATATTAGAATTTTAAGGATATTAATATTTGCCAATGAAATATGAGAGTATTATAAATAACTAAAAAATTATTATTTAACTTTCCCCTTTTAATATTTCAATGATCAGATCTTTAATGAAAAATTATATTAATTTCAGAAAAAGAATTTGAGTAACTATTAAAGAAATTGAATAAGTTTAATAATTAAAATTTATTTTAAATAATATAAATTTCATCAATAATACAAGGAAGAGGAATTTTATTTCTTAAATAGAGATTAATTCTTCTTAAAATCAAGATGAAATAAAAATTAAATCTTAAACTAAAACTAACTTCTTGAATGATACTTTTAGTTAGAAGCTATATCTAACATAGTAAAACTCACCCAATATCTCAAACATAATAAAGTAAGATATCATAGACTGTTAAATATATAATTCTTTAGTGTTAGCTATAAAAATAAAAAGAGTTGATTTTAGTTAATCAAACTTAGGGAATGTGGAAGCATAAAATAAAGATTATTTAAGATAATTGATATAAAGGCGTATACTGAAATACAGAGAAACTGATAACAAAATAAGAAGGAATTTGCTGTTAAAATAATCTCAAAAACCCAATTAAACAAATAGCGTGTTTGATCGAAAAACAAGAAATTCGTTAATAAAAGTGCAAGATATTGATTAGACCAAGCCAAGTTTCGATAAAAATATTCGAAATATTGACTGAGGTAGTTTTGATAAGGGTTTGAGGAGAGAGTCTTTAGTAATAAATTAGAGAACAATATTCTAGATTAATAATAGATTTTAAGCGATCGAAGTAACTATAATTAAAATTAATCACTTTACACAACTCTCTAAGGAAAGACTATAATTTTTAATTAGCAAATGAGGATGCCACTCATTTAGTATAATTCACCAAGAATTTTCAGAAATTAGAAGCAATCATCTCAATAAATGGATAATGTCAAAGTGTAAGAAAATAACTATGAATCTGCCTATTTACAGCTTTAATATATTGGTGTGGGCTAGAGCCCACCCTATCCAGAAAATTATATGAGCTAATTCTTTCCAAAAAAGTAAAAGGGGTTCTAAAAACGAGGATGAGTCGATGTTTTCAAAATACAGCCAGAGACTCATCTCATAAGAATCTCAGGCCATATTATCTTGAAAGCGCTCAACTGAAATAAGTAGTAGAAGTAGGGATATCAAGTAGCGAAGAGTAATTTTATCAATAAGAGTATAAAGAAACAGCATGCAAAAAATCGATTCAATTTTTAACAATCCAAGAAACTCCTAATTAGATAAGAATTTTTAATTAAAGGCATAACCTAAAAAGCTTATACAACAGAATAAAACTTAATATAATGGCAATTTTTGCATATAAAAAGATAATCTTTCAAATAGTATTATGAATAGTAAAAAAAATTTGACAAATGCAGTAAACAGTAAAATAAGTATGGCTTAGATGAAAAGAATTTTTACTGCTAAGACCTAAAAAAACTAAAATTTTAATACTGACTTATGGATAGATGACTTAAAATTTTATTTGATTTTTGAATACAATTTCAACTCTATTTTAATTTTTTTATAAATCTCATAAGAATAGGATTATATTGAAAATGATTAACTTAATAAATTAATGAAAATTTAATTAAAAAATAAAAATATGAGTACATCATAAATTAAAAAGCCTAATAGATTATAGCATCCTTTACTCCAAAAGATTTCGAGATCTAACACTTCAAATTTTCCTATTTCATTAAAGAAACATTTCTATTCACCAAAATAGCAATAAGCAGTCTCAAAATCAACTTTAGATTCAACCTTGGAGATCAGATTAATAAAGACAGTAATAGCATATGATTTTTTGTAGTTTTTCATTCAAAAAATCTTAGAATAAATATTTAAAGTTTTATCTATAATTTTTAATGACTCGCAGTTCAAGTGCGTCAACTCCTTTAAAATATAGAGCGAAATTTAGCAATAATTACTACGCGAATAATTTTTATAATGATTTGAACGCTTTACAAAAATTTAAAGATAATTTTTTCACCATTTAAGATGTATAATTTGAACAGAGGTTTTAGAAGGTGTTACTCAAGGACTTAATATAAGATGTTGCAATTAAAAATCCATATAAAGTTAATATTATAATCTGTGTTATATTATAGATTTAGGGAAGAGTTAGGGGTTATTCACAAAAGAATATCACAAATATGAGGAAGCGAAGGACTATGATAAATAATTAAAAAATAAAAAACCAAAGCCCTCCTAAAATATTTTGCCAGCCAAATAAGGGTCTTCATAGAATTTGAAATACAAATAAATACAGCTAAACCTCACTCAAGAATTATTATGTGAAGAATTCATTTAAAAAGTGCTTAGAATCCTCATAGCTAAAGACTTATGGTAAATCATGTGTCAAATAATGTTACATATTTTTATGTAATAAATTTAAGATTATAAATAAAAATCACTTATTCTTAATTATTAATAGCTTAAATATTAATGCCGAATCAAGAAGCAGCTTGCAGCATTCAATTAATGTATTACAGGATAAAATGCAGTCAATCGATTAAAACCATAAAAATGATGTGATCTTTTCGAGTCGAGAAAGTACATTAAAAGTATAATTTAACAAGTTAAGCTCAAAATAAATTAATTTTAATGATTAGAATATCTAAGAATAAAAACATCAAACTTAGTAATCACAATATAAAGGTAAATGAAAATGAAGATATATTGTCCAAAACAAAAATTCAATTGAGGCCAAATACTGTTACGAAGTAAATCAATATTCAATCCTAAATGAAATTTCATAAATTAGATGATCTCTCAATATGGGATTATTATGTGCATGTTTGTCCCTCACTAGAAGAGAATTTTTGCAAAATATTCTGCAGCAAAAAAGATTGAAGCCAAAAGATGAAGGAATATATAGGTTAATGTAAATAGCATTGAAAATATTCATAAAAATTGGAGAAAGTAAGCAGAGAATTCAGAAGAAAGGAAGCTAAGTAAATTGGAGAAAACTAATGGGGGTAGAGTTATAGGACATCATTATAGCAAAGCTAAATCTTGCAAGAAATTTAGAATCTTAAATACAGTAGCATGATATAAGATAGTGGTACAGCAAGTAATCCATAATTAGGATAAATAAAGAATCTTAAATTATCTAAAATTCAATATTTTAGTTCAAGTGTAAATTCACTGATGTTTAAATCGCCATTACATTCTGCTAAAAATTTGATTTTACAATAGAATGAATAGCTGCCTTTAAATAATGAAATTTCATAATAGAAATTTATTAATAATGGTAAAATTTTAAAACTAAATAAAAATTTTATGAATTAAAGACATATCGCTTTAAAATTTAAGAAATTTGCAGCTGTTTAATGTCGACAAGAATAAATAAAGCTTTTAGCCAATATTAGACCTATAAATTAAGAAAATTCAATATAATAAGATAATTATTGATTAAAAACAACAAAATAAGGGTTATTATATCACTAATTACTTTGCTGATAATAAATAATTTACTCAATCATAATCATAGAAGTACTAAACCTAAATGAAAGTACTTAAATAGTACTTTAAATTAAATATGATCACAATACTTATAAAAGCTAGGATGATCTTACATTTTAATAATCAGCTGTCGCTTATGATTGAGAGTTTTGCATTTGAATGTTGTTTTTTTATCATTGATTTTTTTTTTATTTGGGCTGAGGAAGTTGAGCTCTTTGGTTTATTTTCATTATAAGGCTCTTAATTTAAATCTTTATTTAATGTTAAAAAGTATTATAATTATTTTAATTAATATCTTGGGTTTATTAGACTTGTACAATTGAATCTTAATTTTTTTAATCATGATTATGCCTATTTTGATTATCTTATATTACAATTAACTCTCTATCAATTAAGTTCTTGCCTTCTCCACTCTCCCTTTGATCATTTTTTCATATTCAATGCTTGCCCAGACAAACATGGTACAACAAGTACAATAGCTAAATAGTACAAAAGCAGTCAAGCAATAGCCTGATCTCTCTGGGTAAGTTTTAGTTTCAAATTTATCGCCAATTAACCCAAGTAAATAAGTTGCAAGAGCCCAAGTAGAAGCCCCTAACAGAGTCAAAATAGCAATTACTAAACCTTGAAATTCAGAGGGGGGAAATCTTATTGCCAGCAGCATGAGCGGGGCAATACCACATTTCAGCTGTTAAGTAAGCAAGAAAGATACCAATCATGCTTGCCCAGAAATTAATTTATGCTGTGTAAATTAGAATAATAAATATGCAGGATACAAGTGCTCCAAATCCACTTATGTAATATTTGATGCGTGGATATCTATCTTCATATTTGATCCATCCACCTTTATATGATGAAGTATGTAAAATATGAAAAACAATATTTTATAGTCTTAATGTAATTGAAGTAAGCCCACCTACAATAGCTACGAAAGCATTACAAATTGAATATTCCGATACGTAATCTGGGTATCTCCCCTAGAGAAGGTTGGAGAACAAATTACAATGACATAGCCTCCAAAATATCAAAGAGTTGAAACTGTCACATACAAATTGAAGCACTTATTTGAGAATATTATCTAAACAGAGAAATTTATTACATAATTTTGATATTGATTAAATTACCTTTATTTTTTCCCAAAAGGATAGGATTTTTTAGGGCTTCTTAATTGAATATGCTAATTTCTTTACTATTAATTCATTTTCAGTGAATGTCTCAGTTATAAAATTATGGTAATAAATTGAAAATAAATTAAGGAATAATTTTATATAATCTTCTGATCATATTGATCATTTGACTCCTCAAGTTGATTATATTAAGTATTATGTCTATTTAGTGCTGAATTATTTGTTGTCAAGATGTATAAAGCAACTTATGATTTCAATAATTGCACTCTCTTTGGCTCTTTAAACAACAAAATGGGTAAAGTAAATTCCAAGCTTATAACACTAACAATAGTAATTGTATTTCTCAATCTATAATTATATATTAAGAATAAAATCAAAATTTACATACCCAGTTTGTTAATTGAGTATTAAAGACCACCACCCAGATATATGCCAAAAGCAAATAAACTATTATTGTAGAAATACATTTGAATTTGGAAAATTAAATATAATTAAATTAATAATAAATCAAAATCGTGGCAGTTAAAGTTGGCCAATTTGAACGATCTAGGGCTCATTCGATAGAGAATTCAAAATTAGCTGGACTTTACTATTGGCGGTACTATTTTATCGCATCCCCAGAGCGAGATAACTTCACTTTAATGTGAGGGTATAATTTAATGAATTTAGATGAGTTTAATTAAAGTGAAGTTATCTCGCTCTGGGGATGCGATAAAATAGTACCGCCAATAGTAAAGTCCAGCTAATTTTGAATTCTCTATCGAATGAGCCCTAGATCGTTCAAATTGGCCAACTTTAACTGCCACGATTTTGATTTATTATTAATTTAATTATATTTAATTTTCCAAATTCAAATGTATTTCTACAATAGCTCTACCTCTCTATTCATGCTCGAAAAAGTCATTAATCACACTAACAGAGACAGGGATACAAGCAGACATGAAAAACGAGAATCCGATTCTTGGCAAAAGTACTTCCCAAAAACTATGTGTAAAAGCTGTAGAAAGAGTCATAAGTGACCAGAGTACAGTAGCTGAAAAAAGCAACCACTTGCGATTGTATCGATCAGCTAGGTAACCCATCAAAAGTCCAAAGACTGAATTCACTAAAGTAAATACTGTACCCGTCACCAAGGCGTAGTTCTCACCAGATAAATCTAAATCTTCCTTGATATTCGTGCATTTATCATCTCCATTTGCCAAGTATACAAACACTAAATTCAGATGAATTATCCTATGCCATTGATAGGTTTAATTATTATTAAGACTTACAGAATGTTTGCCATTAAGCAGATATGTGATTAAGAAACAGCACCAATATATAAAATTATTGCCACCTGTAGGATATGATTTCATGAGGTTCTTAATCTTCAAATCCCTAGCCCACTGATGATGTTTGAGTTTATTCATATTCCACTTTATTTTTAGATTAACTCGCAGCTTTTAATTATTAATGAGAGGAATCTTCCATTTCCAATAAATTATAGTATAATGATTTAGATTTTGATGATTCTAAAATATTCATTATTTAATTTACTCTAATGTTTTATGCTTTTATTTATTCGATTATCATCCATGAAGAATGTAATAAATTTAAATTTGAATACCAAAATTAGTTATATTTAAAATGTCTTTAAAACTAGTAGATTATTCACAAATAAATAATTCTTAAAGCATGAAACACTCATATGACATGTTTAAAAATAATCTGAGCTTGGTTTAAATATCTAATCTAAACTCAGATTTGAAAATGGTATAGGATACTCCAAAGTCTTAATAAAAATCTAATAAATAGTCCAACAATATCTCAAATAATACTTTCCAGTCAGTAAGTAGAAATTAGATAATTAACAATGAAAACTATAAGTTATTGAGATAAGCCTTGGATTCATTAAGAAAATATGCAAAATACAAGTAAAATAAAAAGATAATATATTTTAAGCATATTTATAGATATCAGGATTTAATAAATCATGAAAAAGCTTGCAAATTAAGACTATGATAGTTTATCAGAAAAGGTTATCTTGGCTTGAAATAATCTAAAAGGCGTGATCGATTAAAGCTGCTATTTCAAAAGTAAGTCAAAATATAATAAATATCAACTTATATTTTATTTCACTACTTGAATGCTATAGATGGATGAATTTCACACTAGTAACCTTAAATAATCAGCAGAGCTACCAAAGATTGATGAATAGATTTAAGCTAAAAAGGTAACACATTATAATTATTATTTAAAACCATTATTTCAATAGATTAATTCGAAGCTGGAGAAAGCAATTAATTAAATCCTATGTCTTGAAGTAAAATTTTGTTGCACTTAGACTTTAGAAACAGAAAATGCTTTAGAGAAAAATTATTAGTGCTTTGTGAAGACGAATTATCTAAGGAAAGAGAGTTAAAATATATTTAGAAATAAAAAAGCTGAAATTTACGGCTAAAGCGCTCAGTTGTCTCTAGGTAAATGTTGATATGTGCACCTAAGCACATCGGAAATATTTGCTATATGTGGAGTGGAAGAGATAAGAACGAATGAGATAGATTATTAGAAGATGGAAAAATGGCATTTAAAAAGCAAATTATTAAGAAATTAGCATGTATATTAAAATCAGATATTTCCCTAAGATGATTCGTGTATACAATTAAAGAGTATCTCAAGATCATTAAAAATCTAATTTAATGCGTAGAAAGCTTCTCTTAAAATATTCAATATGGTTTCTGAGATAAAATGTGTATAATTCACAAATGGAGAATGTTGCTCAAAACTTCAGGATATAGAGCCTTGTTAATGCTTGGAAGGAGATTTGTGGATTATAGAAAATATTGAGAGTTAAAACTCAAATAGCTGTAAAGCATAGAGATAAGACTTTGTATTCTTAAAATTGAAAATTAGGATTTCTCGATTATAATAATGATGATTAATTCTTTCTTTCAATTAATAATTTTAGTAAATAAAAATAGATTATCGATATTTTAGGGCACTTAAGAAACATATGTATATTGAAAATTAGCAAGAAAAAAAGATTAATAACTCATAATTATGGCTTAGCAACTTCAAATGAAATAATTCCAAATATCGGTATAGATTTTTATGATAATCAAAAGAAACTCATTTAGGAGATTAAAGATAGTACCAAAGATTACAAAAGCTGACCACTATAGAAGATTCTAATTAAAAAAATAAGTTATTCTTCATTTTTTATAATAGAAATAATTATAAAATAGAAAACAGCAATTGATAAGGAATTAAAAGGTGTTTAACTTCAGAATATCTAAATATTTCTAAAACCTCAAAAGGATATATATCAGATAAAAGATTAATAATGATAGGGCTTTAATGTTTTACATTAGGGGGTTGATTAAAAAAGAAATATTTGGATTTTAAAACAATTGGGAAGTAAATGATAAAAAAGGGTATTAGTTTACTTAAAAGGCAGATTTTCAATATTTATTAGAATAAATATCTATCTTTATTCTAATAGTAAATAAAAACAGTATGTATTGAGAATCTGAAATAATTGCATTAAGCATGCAGATATCA
Organism: Oxytricha trifallax; assembly: GCA_000711775.1. Lineage (NCBI taxonomy): Eukaryota > Ciliophora > Spirotrichea > Sporadotrichida > Oxytrichidae > Oxytricha > Oxytricha trifallax. Next base: position 35,445 of record ARYC01003473.1, read on the forward strand.
GGGTATATTTTTATAGCTGACTATTAAATTTGGAAGATGTCTTTGTTAAAATAAGTGATGCAAATGAGTTATAAAATAGATCATAATAATTCATTTATTGCATACCAATAGCAAAGGTAGAATAAAAACACATTTATTGAGAGACTAAACTAAAGTAATTTTATATGGATTTCACTATATATTGGTTTCTTCAAACATTGGAGCTAATTCGATATTTTTGAAACTAAGCAAACTAAACTCATCATATTAGTTTTCTCTCATACCTTATATTTTATTTCATTAATCTGTCAAAGCTAAGAAATATCATATATTTTTTAAGTAATGGAACAATTTATCGGTTATTCTGGTACCTTACAACAAAGTATTGAAAAATTTCTCCTAAAAATAGGATGCTGTTGATCATAAGTGTATTTAACACTGCAAAAGCAATATTTCCATTGAATTACAAGCCAAACCATCTCATCAATTCTATATCTTCTCTTTGTCTGTGGTCTGCTCTGATGTTTATGAAACTCATGCGTGCAAAGCTAAAATCACTACCTATAGTTCATGAGTATTATAATTTGAATATTAGCGATATATGATGTAAAAGATTTTTGAATTTTTATATTTTACACTTGTGATTCTTTTAATCAGTTCCTTATTTGATTTTTCATCATAAACGTAACTAGGTGGCTTTCTACAATATACATTAAAAATTCAAAATAATTATTAAAATAGTCAGGAATATAACTTAATATTATTTTTTAATTATTTAGACTTACTTTCCCTCAAAGAATTTCCAGAAATACAAACTTAACACAAATAAAGAGGAAAAACCAAAGCCTTAGATTACCGCCTCTACAAGTTGCACTTCTAATTTCATTTTAAAATTTAAATATTAATTATAATATACTATTAATAGTTAATTTATAAGAGTTTCAATGGAAAACTCTCAAATTAATCAATCTATTTTGTTTTCATAGTAAATTGGAAATTAATCATACAATACTAGAATTAAGAACTAAAATGCTCATGTTTATGCTACTATGATAACAGATGATGGGTACTTACCTGGACTGCAGATTTTGCATTACACTCTTAGAAAATATACTTCGAGGCTATTAGTCATAATTTTAGCTGAAAATGGTAAGAAAAATCTGAGTTTATCTCCTATAATTAAGTGATTTCATTTTGAATTACTCATTGAAGTAGAAATAAAATTCAACATTCTTTATCTATAATTGTTAGTTAAATGGTTTATGTCATGTATTAAGTTTAGTTAAGAAAATTACTGAAATATAAATCAAGAAACTCAGTAATATTATGATAAAGAGACTTAAACAAAAAAGAGATTATTTAAATTATTTATATCGATGCTGATTGTCTGATTTCATCAAATAATATCGTAAACTCAATGATAATAAAGTAGTTTAATTTTGCAGCTGCTCCAGATGTGTTCCCACCTGATAGATTTATTATAAATTTTCAAATTATAACTAATAGTAATCATTATGATGGAGGAAATACTGGATTTCTGAATGCTTAATATTTCATTTTATAATTATTGTATTAGTAAGAACTCTGTATTGGATCACAATCAAAAGAACAGATGCACAAAATTAATGCTTTAATTTGAAAATTAATTCATTCTAAGAATAATTTTAACTTAAATAAATTAAATTGAAGTTAAACCAATCTTAAATCCTCATGGATAAAATTAAACTGACAATTCTTCATCTTGGGTTGGCTCGGGTTATACTAAGCTCTATATAAGGATATTAACATAATTCTAGAAAGTATGACATTATTAGTTGTAGTTACCTTTTTTTTAAAGGTATTTTATATCGAATTTAAGAAAAATTTGCAAGTTATTATCCTCATCAAATCCAGAAAATGCTTTTGATAAAAACACTGATTTTGCAGTAAATATATAAGCAATTAATTTATCAGATTTAATGCAGGAGTTTTATTCATTGTGTTCTTAGTTATTTGATAACTTAATTTTAGAAACCTTCTATAACTGTATTTAGAGACATGATATCCAAAATATGTGCATATCTCTCCTATGATGAAAAATGTTAATATTCTAATTTTATTCTTAAATGCTTATTATCCTGATTGGTACTTGGGAGACTAAGATTCAAGATTACCTTATGGCAACAAAGCTTTAAGAACTTTACATATATAACAACAAATAAATGAACAGACAAATATTGGAAGGAAGTGATAAACTCGAAAGAAGGTCTTATAATTATTCATTATTCATCAAGTCCCAAACCTTATGTAGGCCAGTCTAAAGTAGATTTAGAGTTGCTCTGGTTTTAAACTTATATGGAAATGCTTCAGAAAGGTAAAATGTGATAAATTATGTTAAAAAGTCAGAATTAAATTAATAATAAGATATGATGAAATATATTTATTTCTTTTCTAATTTTTTCAGCTCGATTTCAAATGATTTTTGTAATTCATAATAGAGAAAAGTAAACAAAATATAGGAAATTTATAGAATATCAAATTAAAGCATAAATATAAATAAAATGATGTATGGTGCTAGCAATAGTGGTGTAATGTAACTAGCAATATAAGTTCCCTTAATTAGGCCTAAGCAAAATTATACTCCCCAGCAGTGAACTATAGTCCTCCTCAATGATCAACTTTCTCTAGACCTCTCTCAATTAGTAAAGACAGACTCTATTTGGAATCTTCCTTAGTATCCTTCATTTGAAAATAAAAGAGGAACTTTTGGATCAATAGGATGGGGTGTTGAAAAAGTGAATTTTAACCATAATGATCACAACTTTAAAAGGTCCATGCTCATACCTAACAGGGAGACTTTGAAATATATTGATAGATCAAAGAATGAACTATTCACTACTACAAGTTAATTTTTATCATCTCATAACGATAGAAAATTAGATTTAGATCCACAGGTATTTTGATCATTAGACATGATGGCTTAAAGATCAACTCTAAAATGTTTGGATTAACAACGAAAAAGTTAGTTATAGTCCTAATTTTTGTCAAATTCCAAAAGAAAAAGAGGATCTGCTTAATTTATTTCAAAGACTCGGTAATGAAGTAGTAAAAGCCTTCTACAAATTCACGAAACTAAATAGTACAAGTTTTTCCCTAAACTCGTGAGTTTAATGAACAATTCTTTCACAAAATAGGATTGAACATTAGCATTAATCAATAAAAATTACTAAACAGCAACAATGAATCGATGAAATCTAGTTTGGCTAACTTGGGAGGCCCTACTTCTAAACACATAAAATTAAGATCGACTTATTATAAAACTTGCAGAGGATGCTCTGTTAACATCAATCGGCTGGTTATGACTAGAAGTATAGACAGAAAGTCCTAAGATACAATAGGCCCTGTATTATCATACAATTCCTGAAAGAAGAAAAAAAGTTCAAAGAAGTTAGATAATATATTTTTAAAAAAACTGATAATTTTATTGTCTTCAAAAAGTCTTAAATATCAATTTAAATTCTGTAAATGTTGATTATTAATAATTTATGATATTATATTTAAATCTTATTTTGACTGTGTATCTTCAATAGTATTAATAAAATAATGCTTAAATAGTTAATAATTATTCAAATCATTTAAATAAGTTTGTATTGTTATATCTTAATATATTTAATTTATTTGATGTTACTTATTTACAGAAGAACTGTATGTATATTTCAGAATTAATCTAATAATCGGAATGCAGTCTGCTTTAGAGCCATTTCTCTTCGCTTTATATTTCTTGTGGAGGTATCATCTCCAGACTCAGAAGCGTAAAATTAAATCAAAGATTAACTGACGCTACTGAGTTTTATTAAAAATTATTTTATATTGATTTGATTGTAAGTGGGTTAAAAGAAAATATTTAATCAGGATAAATATTTTAATATAGTTAGCTTTCTATATCTTAATTATCGTTGAAATTATCATCTGCAAGCACCCTCCAGCTGCTTAAGTTTATTTCAGGTAAATAATTGTTAAAAATAAGATGGATGAGATTATATAAGATCAAAAGTTTCAATCATTTTCTCAAAACATATACCTTCATAAATCAATCGTATTTTAATTGTAGAGAGAAATAATCACTCCCCTGAATTAGATATTACTCGATCTCTACTGCTAGTTCTTTCATTATTATAATCGGGGTCAAACTCAAATTCACACTTAAGAGAGCCACTTTTTTGTCTGCTACTGGATTTCAATGATTTCTTAGTCATCACACTAAATCTAATACTGTATACGGTTTATTGTCGCTCAGATGCAAAAGTTTAATTTATTCCTTCTCTATCTTACAGATGCAGGGAAATTTAAAAATTGCTATCATATATTTTTAATATACAAGTCTTTTAATTCTTAGAATGGAAAATGATTTAGCATAATAATTTTAAATCTTGATATTTATATATTGGGAATTATGTGAGAAATGGATGCTTTTATGTTTTTTATCTTCCTTTACTTATTCATTAATAAGTAATTGAGAGCGTTTAACATTTATTAGTATTGTGATAAAGCAAACTATGCTTATAATTTCAGTAAAATTGAATGTTGCTGAGATTATATAAAGTTAATTAAAAATCTAATCACAAATTAATATTCATATATCTTAGTAATTTCACTTACTACTATTTATAAATGATATTTATAATATATTTTAGTGATTAAGTAAATTAGTATCTGAAATCTAATTTGAGTTAATTCCTTATCAAATCTACTGAACAAATTAAATACAAAGAACCAGATAAGTATTGTCCAAATGAAAATACTTATGAATAGTGCAACAAAAAGAGATTATTATATTTATAAATTAATTATTCTCATAATCTCAATTAAATAAAGCTACAAATAAAATTAAAGAGCTTTCATCTTTCGCAATGATGATTTAGCAACTAACCCAGATGGTAAGTAGTTTTTCACAAATCTTGAGATTATGTAACTAAAAATAAATAGTTTAAGAATATCTAATTATCCCATTTTAAATAATTTATTGCTTAAATGAGTTTAGTATTAACATAATTTATATATTTATGCATGTAAAATAGAGAAAGCTCAATCCTTTGATTGATTAGACGATTATTTAAATAGGATATAAATTGCAGTTTATCCTAAAAAACGTAAATTACTGCTTCTGAACTAAAGCAGAGCATCAGGATTACTGAAATTAATCAAAGATATTATCAATAAATAAATATCTGAATAATAGAAATAATATTAATTATTTATAGAAATAGTAAGTCCAAAAATAAGATGAAATATGTTTTTAATTTGTAGTGCCATAGTGGTTTTTCGCATGTCAATGCTCATTTCTTTTTGGCTTTGCTTTTCACTTCTATTGAGAAGATAAAAATTAGGGTTGAAGTTAATGTCTTTCATGTCTCACTACACTTTTGAGATGTGAATAAAACGCATTGCAATTGCCACCAAAGGGATGCTGAATAGGCAAAATGGAATCATTTAGTGATTAAAATTGAATCAATTAAAATGTTTTATAATAATTTTACTTCAAATATGAACAGTTAATTACAAAAAAACAAAAGTAGATAAATAAATTTAATTAAAGCAGGTTGGCTGCACAATAAATATGTTTTGCTCGTCTTTTACTCCTCCCTAGATTAGAACTGCAACAAACGTCATCATGCGGGAAAGCATAGTTAAAGTCATAAATATGAGGGTTATTCTTAAATAAATTTCTTTTTAAGCAGTTGGGTTTCACAGGTATCTTATGGATGTGTAGATCAGAGTTACTAAAATGAAAATTCCCATCGATAGAAATGAGTAATAGCAATAATTAGAAATAATATTCCCTTTTATTATATTTTAATTATAATGAATGATAAACTTGGGCAGTAACATTATTGTTAAAGTGTGAGTAATTTTAATTGAAATTAATTAAATTAATATAGTATCTGTTAGTAAAAAATTAGAAAATTATTTTAAATAAATAAAATTACAGATAATTTCTTTATAAGTATACCATTTTATGTCTTAGGTAATGGAGGGCTCTGTACTAACATCTTGATAAAGAGGGGGTAGGTAATACTTAGGCTGACCAATTCTTACTGAGTTTAGTGTCTTAAGGCTTCTAATTCAGGAATCACGATTGCCAAGAACGCCAACTCATTCTAAAATACGCCACACTTAAATTGATGGTTTGATCTAGTATTATATAGGGAAACGATTAGATTAATTTGAGCTCCAAGTTTCACAGATTCATTTCCATTTTTATCAATCTATCTCCATTAAATTGCTCCTAATAATGTTTAATTATTTTAGGAGGTCCTCCAAATTAAGTTCAAACTTTATTAGGAGTTAAATTTTAAGGTTAAAATTTAATTAGGAGCATATTAAATTTAAAAATGTTTAATAAATTTACCTCCAAATTAAGTTAAAACTTGATTTGAGGACCTTCTAGGGAAATAAAACTTCATTAGGAGTATTTTTATTTACTAAATTGTATGAAATTCGCATAAAATATGTCAACCGTCTTTTATGGTTAGTTCAGTTTTTTACCTCTCAGCAAAGAAACTACCAGAGTGTCTTATACTCTACTATAATAGTTTATCTCGGTAGATTTTATCATTATTATAATAAAATATATCAGAAAACTAAAATGAGCGCTAACCTTTTGAGAAGAGCGGCATTACTTGGATCAAGTCAATAAAAGTTATCATTCCAGCAACCAAGAAAAGTAGAGACCAGAGACGCTTGTACTCAGTGGGAGCCTACTTATGACAACTTTGACCAGTCTAGCTTTGAGATTTAAATATAAGTTAAGTAGGAGGTTATCAAAGAAGCTGTGCAAATTGAGGAGGAGGTTAAACAACCCGCCATAGAGAATTAATAAATACTAGCCAAAGTAGACTATTAATGCAAAGAATGCAAAGAATGCAATAAAGTTTTCCCTTACAAGTCAACTTATAAGAGACACTTGAGAGACATACACAACGTTATGCCAAGGTTATATCTCAAGCATTAAAAGAAAGATGGGAATTATGTCTGTGAGTTTTGTGAGAAACCATATTCTCAAACTAGAGACCTCAAAGTGCACTTAAAGAAAAGCACAATTAAAGTTTTGTCTTTATTCATGAACCTACAGGGAATAGATTCCTCTAAAAGAGAAGATCAAGAAACCCAGTGGAGTCTCTTAGAGTTGAAGTCTAGAAGTAAGTAAAAATGAAGAAAGCAGTCAAGAACTTTCCAGTCTCTGAGATCAATAAAATCATGGTTAAAATAGAGGCAATGAAGATTCCCATATTAAAAATTATTGACTTAGATTCTTGCCTAGAAAGCTACCTCACTCTTGAAGAAAAAATAGAGAAGAGAGTCATTACTGATGACTAATATGCTTACAAGATATATCCTTTCAATTACTTCCTTGCTGATGACAAGTTCCAAATGGAATTTGCTAATGAATATTATGCTCTTTAAAAGGCAAAGTTAAATGAGTGCAGGCATATCATCTAGCTTGATGCTATTTTACTTGGTAAAGATCATGTAGCCTTCAGGCTTCCTTTACTTGAAATGACTTACAGAGAATTCTTATCTGACAATAGATGTCAGAGATAAATTAGCTAGATAGTATAGCAGATAGTTGAAGGGATTGAAGAGCTTCACAAGCTAGGTTATGTTCATAGAGACTTAAAGCCAGAGAATATCATGATGAACTTTCAGCCTCTTAGAGTTTATATTATTGACTTCAATAGAGCTCAAAGAGTGCAAGCCTCTGCATAAGGAAATGTATACGGCACTCCTGGATATTTCCCAGAGAGAGAGGATTGGAGAGATGGAGACACTTAATGGGATATCTGGGCTCTAGCAGTAATAATAATAGAGAGCGACATGCCAAGAAACGATTACTTTAGCTGCAGGGGTGAGAGAGATTCTAAGCAGAGAATCAAACAATATCTCGATAAAAATAAAATAAATGGAGGTCTCAGAGAACTTGCATACTCAACTATTATCAAGCCAAGCTAAGAGAATTAACAAACAATAGAAACAATCAAACATCAACTTAGAAAGATAAAATTCAGAGAACTGCCACATGACTCTAAGCTTATGTTTGTGTGAAATATTTTAAAAACTCGCTTGTTATACTCACTTAAAATACTAATATTTAAACATTAAACCCCTACATAAACCCTATTAAAACCCTAATAAAGTATGCACTAATAGTCTACTTTTATCAATAAAAAACTCAATCAAACTACTGAAAGGGTTTTGGGGTTTTGATTGTGGGAAGTTAGGAATAAGAGTCTTAAGTCATGTTTAGATTATAATAATTTTGAACTATAATATAAATCTTTGTTTAATTATTTACAATTTCCTCTTGTGATCCTATTTTACTGAATCCTCATCTCATTTAATTTATTTTATTTTTTCATTTTATGTGCAGGCTTTGACGAATTTGAAATTTCCCTTAAATGCAAGAATTGCAAATACTACTAAGTAAATTAATAAATGTGTTTTATTTATTTTAAATGAAAAAGAGTATAAAATTAATAAACTTTGATTGTTATACAGCTCAGGTATAATTAAATTAAAATAAATTAATATAATTAAAAAATAGCGCCTCCTTATCTTTATTTTAATTTAGAAAATATTGCATTAGTTCGAAAGTGAATTAAAAACAAGCTGGACTTATATTAATGGGTACTATTTTATCACATTGTAGCAGCAAGATTTATTAAGTTTAATTTTAGGTGATTTGTCTTAATGATGTTGATACCGAAATAAATTCATTTTTTTTATGATTCGATGCAATAAAATAGCAGGATCAATGGTAAGTGACGGTCTAATTTTTAATTCTCTATCAATTAAGTACCAAATAGTCTAAGTATGGACAAAGTTAACTGCGCTTAATATATAATTAAAAGATTGTGAAAATATGGAGAAATGAAAATCAAATACAAACTAGTTTCTTTAATTAATTAATACTCTCAAATACTCAATCTTCACTTTTAAACTCTCTGGTAATCTCTTTGATGAGGGGCTCCACAAATTCAACGAACTCCTGAGATTGCTTTCCCTTCCTGATCTTGGCGGCCACGGGGGCGATGTGCTCGGTGTGCCACTACTTGAGCTTCTGCACCTCGCGACTGGTGCTTTCGTTCATGAGTCTGGTGAGCACGGTGATGGGTAGGAGCGGGCAGGCAGTGTAGAGGGCCTTGAGATGATCGCCTATCTGGTCCTCGGAGGTGTCGATCATGATCTGCAGCATGTCCTGCTTCTTCTGGAGCTTCTGATGTTTGGTGAGCTGGTTCCATGCCTTGGGCTTCATCCTCTTGTAGTCGTCCTTGAGGTCCTGCTTGAAGTGCTGGAGGTTTCCTCGTGGCTGTGTCGCAATATGCCAGTGCCAGGCCATGATCACCGCCTCTTGATGGTTGGGGGGTGCCCTGGTAGCCTTCATCAGTTTCTCGTATCTGGGCAGCTCCTCATGTGTCTCAAGCTCCTGAATGTACTTGAAGATTAGGTCGAGCTTCTCCTTGGTCTGAAGCAACTGCTCGATCTACTCGGACTCCTCCACGCTCACGTATTGACTCTGTGTCTCTGACGCCTTCAATCGCTTTGCCTCGCGGGCCCTCTCCCCTTTGATGTAGCGGAAACCCTTTGCCTCGATCTCCCTGAGTTAGTCTCATCATCTACTCTGCACTAAAAGGGACAAGTAAATCTGGGGAATGGGGGTACTTACTTTTGATATTTGCAAAAAGGTTATTTTTGAAAAAAGTATTGCAGTCGATTAGGGGGTTAAATTCGAGCCTGGCGGGCGGCCAGTGGCACCACTCGAACCACCTCGGTCTATCTCACGACGGTGGAAATTCCGACTCAGACATCTATCACGGGGGCAGAGATAATCAAGCATCAGAATTTGGAAAAAGGCCTTTGAGTCCCCCCCAAATGACTTGCAAATTTCTAAAGTTAATCCTTAAATCAGACATTCTCGAGGCCCAGGTGGTTGAGGGCGGCGAATAATGCCCGCAGGTACCCCTGTGAGAGCCAGCGCATGTCCATGCGCGATATTTGCACAGCCAGGTCTATGATATACTTGCCCAGTTGTTGCCCCAAAACCCCTTGGGAGTGCCCTTGCCCTGTGGATGTAGTGCTTTTCCTCTGCCGGGAGGGCTCCTTCCTCCAAAGGGGTCTGCAAGCGGCTCAGCGGAATCTCATTGTTACTATAAGAAATATAGAAGTACCATTAGTCTTACTGTGGGGTGGAAGAGCTGTCCTGATCAGCTTGAATATCTGCCCGTGCGGCAGGACCAATTGTAGCTTTGATACAGTGTGAGCAGTGTTAGCATAGTTGTTCATGATGAATGCTACAAGGATATTGTCTTCAACATTGCTGTTAATGAAGTTGTTAGTTGGATAATCGAATGATCCAGTTAATCCATGTCTGAAAACAAAAACGATGCTCTCGTCAATAAGTTCTTAAACATCGGCTGCTGGGAAGGCAGTTGTGTCTTCTACGAGGACGGAATCTAACTTGGAGTAGGTCATAGCAACATAAGAAGTTAAAGGAACATCTCCTACAGTTTGGTCTGAGAATCTGAAGTAGTCATATCCGAGGAAGACTGAAGGGTCTTCTGGGTCAACTACTCTGAAGAGCTGAATTGATGGAGCCAATGCGAGGATCCACATTTTTGCTTCAGCAACCATAAAGGCAAGTTTTGAGTTTTCACGAGAATTCCATTTAGAGTGAAGAGAACATGTGCTTGTTAATAGTAGTTTGTTTGATTTAGTTTTAACGTATATATTAAATAGGGCCCCACCTCTAACCTTGGGCACGCCCTTTAACGACTCTAATTGCTTCTTATCACCAAGCGCAGGATCTAAGGCTCCCAAAGGGTCCCCTGCTTTCTCGATTGGCGTCCTCAATGCAAGCTCAAGGCTCTGCTTTCCAGCATGGCGCTCGATCTCCTTCTAAATGTGTACCCAGTGGTGATTGACGGTGTGTGCGTTGAAGAGGGTCTTCAGGATCTAGACGAAGCTTTGAATGGAGTGCTCTCTGAGGGAGATGCTTTACAATAGACATGCAATCTTCGGGGCCAACTCCCACCATCCCATCGTAGGCTCTTCGCCCAGCTCAATGTCCATCCCCGGCGGCAGCACGGAGGGCGACAGCTGCACTGAGGGCGAGGTCAGAGGCGGCTCGTAGTGGTCCTTCTTGTAGGGTATGTCTGATCCATGGAGTCTCTGTCCAACAGCTAGAATGAATAATTTTTAAATCTGATTAATAATATTAAAAGTCTTAAATACTCACTTTAGAAATTTGGTTGCTTTTCAATTATCACACTTAGTACTAATATATATATATATATATAAATATATATATATATAATATTATATATATATATATATATATATATATATAAGGGCTTCCATCACAAAACGAAAAGCTACCAAATATTAATAACATTATTGAATTAATTCAAATTTAAATTTCATTTTACCAACTTTCAAATTCAAATTCAATTTACTCTTTTATATGAATTTAATTTCCTCAATTCATTAATACTTGATAAATATTAATCTTTATACCTCGAGCTAGTTTAGCTGAATATTATAGTTGCTTAATTTAAATAAATTATTTTTTACGGCATGTTGAATAGGTTAGTTGCCTCTAAAGGTATAATAAGTTTACGATGTGAAACCAAGTAACTTTAGGCTTCTTGAGGCAAATACGAATTTCAACACACGCCATCCTAAAATTTGCTGTTGTAGTCAGTCCGACCTAAGTATTATACATGATTATTAGTGGCCTCAATACACAGGACTTTTATAAAAATTATATGATTTCTTTTCTAAGAAAGAAACAAGTAAAAATAATAAGTTATCTTTCATTAATTACAATATTTTTAATTTCCATAAATAAAGCTTTTGATTAAATTGAGGTTAAATAAAAAGAAAGAGAAAATAAATTGATTTACTAAAGGAAGGTATATGAGTTTTTTATATCTTATTGGCTAATATCTTTAAGAATTTTAAAAAATTAATATTAATCAACAGATATGATTTCGATTTAACTTTTTAAGCATCCTATTAGTGTTTTTATTATTGCTGGAAAATAAGTTTTAATTTTGTTTCAATAATCAATTATCATGCTAATTATTCTTTTTAGCTATTGAGCTGAGTTGATCTGATTATTTATAACATCTTATTTTCACTCTAAAAAGAATTATGGGGTTTAAGTAATAAAATAATTTTTAATTTTAGCAGGACTTTAATTTTATGAATTGAAGTAATATTCAAAGAAGATTCAGCTGAGTAAATAGAGTAAATGTTTAAAAAAGTGAAATCAATATTATTTTCCTCTTTTTATTACTAGATATCCTTAGAATTGCGGATTAATAGAAACTATAAGATTTTTATGGCCTTAAGGGCTAATGTCAAAACGAAGAACTAAATAAAGCAAAATTTGATGTTAATTTGATTTTTAAATGCAATCATAAAATAAAAATTAGTTGTCTGTATTTTATCACATTATTTAGTTCCATATTGGAAAAGTGGATATATAAATATAAATATATTTAAAATACAAGTTAATGTTAGTTTACATATAAGTTAGTTATAAATTAGGGAATAGGTAAATAAATTGATGCTGTACAATTCTATTAGTTTTTTATACCTCTTTTATATTAATTACGCAAATGAATTAAGATGGAGTCATCTTTAATAAATGTTTCAGTTGTTAGTATCATTGCTGCAAGATTTCAAAATTTTCTTTCCTAGATTTAGTATGTCACTCTCACTGAAGCGATCCATGATGTTATAAATTTCATGTTTCGTGTAGTGGAAATTTGTACTTGCTCTTAGAATGTGGGTTATTATTGCAATTATAATTAAAAGGGAATCATTAGGGAATCATCTTAGTTAAACCATTAGTAATAATTAATTGAGCATCTTATATTCAAAGGTACTTTTAAAATAAAATAAAGTAATTAATTATTGCATAATGGTCGTAAATTTAGGCTGCCTAATCTTAATTGCTAATTGATCCAATATATCTTTTTCTCATATTTCCAAGAAGCTATACTTGCCACTTTTTTCCATTTTTTGAAACTCCCCTGTATCGGGAACCTCGCTTACTCTTTGCGTATTTTATCTTGTTTTTGCTCCAGAGAATGATTTAGTCAGTGTCTTGAATAGTTAAGAGTTACTTAGCAAGATCTTGCTTTTTCTTACTCTATCAACTCTTCAATTATGAGTAATCTATATATTAATACTTTACTAAAATTAATAAAAACCTTTTATCATATATAAATTGTAATGCTATTTATTTTTAGAAATTTGAAAAGATATAATAAATCTAATAAATCGGGGCTTGATTTAATTTTATAAATTAAATCTATATTAATTAAAAATTGAGTGTATCGTGGAGATTTTATGAATAAATTGAGAATGAATTTTCGGCTACCATATACATCTGTTGTTAGAATCTAAGCTCCTGAGGCAACTGAACAGTTAGAGATTCTCTAAGCTCTCACCTCCATATAAAAGAGGATTAACTCTGAGTTGAGAGATCTAAAATAAAAAACAAATGATAGGTTATTAAGTTTAGCTTTTATATTAATTTTATACTGGTTGGGGAGTGATTGTTGTAGAAAGTTGTATTTTCGATCGAAAATTCAGTTTACGCACGTGATGTGTAGTTATATTGAGTTGATCTTAAGATATTAGGGTTATCTTTTTAAAAGAATTAGCTGGAGTAAATTGTTGTAAACTTAGTCTCATATCTCTACCACTCAAACTAATTTTTTAATAAATTAAATACTCAAAGAAAAATGCAGAGGGATTTAGAATTAAGAGTTCAAATTATTGATCATATTCATTTAGGGGGAGGGCATTTTCAAAGAACTTAGTTACTGTAAGGTAAAATTTGGGTAAATAATACTGAAACTAAAATCATTTTAATTACTCAGATAGCCTTATTAAATTTATTTTTTAATGAAAATTTGTGTGGAATGGTTGGGAATTTATAATATTGTAGAAATCCATTTGAATTTGGAAAATTAATTATAATTAAATTTATAATAAATCAAAATCGTGCCAGATTTTTGGTAAAATTCCCTGCTCTTTAATTATAGATAATTTTGACTTAATTATTGTTAATACTGTTGTTGCTATTGTTATTGTTATTATTGTTAAAATCCATTAATTTTCATTTTTTAATTTTTGAGGAAGATATCATGAAGATACCCTGAAGATGCCTTCAAGATATCAAAGAAATTTTGATTAAGAAACTCGAAGACTGCTACAGCTACAACTACTTAGATGCCCTAAAATAGAAATGATTTGGAAAGTTTAGAAAAATTAATTATCAGAATAATACATGTTTATTAGTTAATTAGTTGAGTGATTAGTAACAAATGAAATTAATTCGAAATAGCTACAGTTAAAAAAACATTAGTAAAACTTGATTAGAACATAACCTTATTTGATTGCATTTTTGATTTCTTTATAACGATCTCCTCATTTTTATTATACTCGCTTAATAGTGTTATTAATTCAAAAATTTTTTATCTGCTTATCTTTATTATATCTCTTGAACTATACTCTCTCTTGTGGGTCAAGGATGTCATCAAGAGTTTATAGAGGATAGTTTGGAGCTTTCACAATTATCATCTCTACTATGCTTCTAATTTCCTTGCAGATATCTTCTTTCTTTATATGTTTTTGTGTCAAACTTATTGATTACTTTTCATGTTTAGTATCAAAATAAGACATACTTTCCATATTACTTTCTAATATTATTGCAGCTACTTCCCAAACATCCCATTATACAGAACCATTTGTCCACTTCTCTCTTATTGGGAAGTATCCGGGAGTCCGATGTACCTATGCTAAAAAAACGATATCTTATCTTAAAGCTCTATAGAAATCGATTACAACTACTTCTAATGGGCAGAGATTCAGCATTACATTTTCAGGCTTCAAATCTCTATGAACATATCCAAGTTCATAGAACTCATTGACACCCTTAATCATATCTGAAAGTATATCGTTTAAATCATCGGGGTATCGATTATGATAGAGATAGTCTCTCAGAGTCAATTCGAATCTCTTTAACCTGAGTGCGATGAAACAATAGCTTAAAATAATTCCATCGAGCTTAAGCAAATTCTTGAAATTTTTTCTTTATGCCTCTCTAAGTACCATGTATTCATTAGAAAACTAGTTCTAATACTGTTGGTTCTTAAGAAGATAACTGAAGGGATATACCTTGTATGCATACTCATCAACTACTAAAAGCTTTGCTTTTGCAGGCACGTTTATATTCAAGTAGATTTCAATACAAGTTTTGAGATCAACTGCATTTAATGCTGGTATATTCATAGCTTTTGCTTAGAAGCATACTGAGATTGTATTGCCTACTAGTTGGTTCATCGATTCAAATCGCTTCTGCCTCTTGTGCTTCTCCTGTAACTCTCTTTAAGACTCAAGAGTATTTGATTTTCTTTTAGCTGTTACTAGTTTTTTAGTCTCTTAATCTTCCATCAAGAACTCACTGAGGTGATGCTTTTGCATATGCCTTTTAACTTTAGCTGAGTGTGTATAAGACTTCATACAAGTAATGCATTAGTACCTTCCGTCCACTTTTTCATGCTTGAAATATATCTTGGGTTTGCCAGAGTATACTTCTTTAAGGTGTCTCTTCAAGCTCTATTCATTTAAGAAGATATTCTAGCAGTCTTCAAATTAAAAATTTTTAATCTTTTCGATTGGTTGCTGTTCTTTTATCTCCTCAACATATTCAATTTATATTTAAAATCCTATCTCTACTCTCACCTTCTAGTTTTATACTTCTATTTTGAAGACCTCTGCTTCAAACTCTAGAGCTCTTTGCTCAACCTCCCTTTCTATATAGATTACATCTGGTTTCTTAGAGGACCCAAAGTTGAGCTATGATTAACCTGCTCCAAGAAAAAATGCTTTACGATTTAAGTTAGCCGCCATGTTTAAATTCAAATTTAAATTTCTATTATAAAGCTCTAATAACTTCTCAAGTTTTAGTTACTCTGTATAGGAGTTGTCACTGCAGCAATAATGATTGATTTTGATGTGTAAGAGTTCATATTTATACTTATTTTATAACTATAAATTTTCTATATTTATGCTTAATATTTTTAATTTTGGTACCGACTTTGAAAAAATTTTGGTTGGTACTAGTACCAATTAGTTTTTGAACCATTTTGGAACTTTTCCATTAAAACCTCATTAGTTTAAAACTAATTACTAATTAAGTTTTGGTACTATTAAATTGGTACCAATTTCATTTATACGGATTTAGTACCAGTACCAATTAAATTTAAACAAATTTAGTACTAATTTAATGGAACTCTTCTCCACGTATCTTTGCAGGGTTGACCTCCTATAAGATGCCCATATTTAATAGTAAGATTTTAAACAATAGGATCCAGAAGTCTATAAATTATAATTGGAAATTCATTAATAGGAAGAGGAACAAAGATGGAATCACTCAATGATCAAATGAAAAGAGTCGAGGCTCAAGAAATGATCTCAAGATTCAGAACTAAAGAAGATCTCTATCGATACCTAACTTTACATGGTAAGATAACTTGATGACTAATAAAATATTATACAGTTGGTTTATTCCTTCCAACGATGGAAGGTACCAAAATTTCATTCTTGAAAGCAATACTTAGTGAGGAGAAGAAAGCTAAAAATAAAGAGATTAAACTAATCGAAATTCCCAACTACCCTGAGATTTCAGTCACTAATCTTTATGAAGATGCAATTTAAGATGAGGAAGTGGTAGTTTACCTTCCTACCAAGAAATAACTCTCTAATAAACTACCATAGAGGAACTTTTTCTTTGGTGTTCTTGGTACAATAAAAGAGGAGTATCAGAGAAATAATTGAAGAAGCACATAAGAAACGATATTCTATATCTCCTTAAGATTAGAAAAAGCAAGGCATTCTAATAAGCTCAGCTTGGCTAGAGGAACTTAAGAAGCATCCTTATCTTTATAGTAAGCTTTGACATATAACTTTGTAGGAAAATCTGGCACTGACATATATCTTATGAAAGAGCATGCAAAGGTTCACAGAGAAAGAAAGTCATAGACAATTTATGAGGTGAGCAAGAGGCTTTATAAAGATGTCTAAAAACCAGATGAAATGAACATAGATGCAGGAGCTGGCACTAAGAGAAGAAATATGGGCCCAAGCAAGCCATAAGAAGGGAGAAGAAAGAGAAGCCAAACCCCCTTATGGGTCAGTTTAATATGTGAACTTATTCATTCATTTAAATCTAAAACATATTTATAAACATTCATTCTTCCCTCTCTCGCACAAACTGTTGTCTTATCTACGCTCACACTCTTACAGCTACTTTGAATTAACTCTACTGTATCGATGGGCAAATCATGCATAAGATGATACAGCAGCAGCTTCTTGAAGCGAGTCTTGATTTAACTCCAGTAGAGTTCAATTCCATTAAATTATGGGCTATAAGGAACGTTGTATACAGGAGTTATGTTTAGCTCTTCATAAGCTTTCTTAGACTCCTTAGTCTTATGAACTGAGAGGTTATCAACAAACAGGATGATCTCTTGGTTACTAT
>ARYC01003474.1:0-59710 GCA_000711775.1 Oxytricha trifallax
AATGCACCAACTGTCAAAAAAAATTGAGGACTTGATTTTCAATATTTCTATGAAGGAAAGAAAATCAAGTTAATGAATATAGCAGTTGAGATCTTGATTCTGGATGAGAAAATCATAGATTTATATAGTAAAAGTGAATGCTCGCTTTAACTTCAAAAGAGTCCCTTTGCCCATGTATTTATCCATAACTAACCAAAAGGCACAGAAATATGCATTAAAAGATTCTCTACCATATAAAATATGAAAGTACACTAGTAGGACTCTCTAAGACCCTGCTTGACGAGGCACAAGTGAAATTAGCTGATTTTGATAATTTCAGAGACTATACATGGACCATAGTCAAGCAGTCTTTGTCAATTAATGTGTATTTAAAGGAGGCTCTTAACTAAAATTCCGAATTGTAACCTGATAAAATAAGGAAATTCTATTAATTTTGCAGATAATTTGTTACTAAACATTAAAAAAATATATAGGGAGCTAAATACTTGAGACAATATTTATGCAACACTAGATAGTTACAAGAAATAAAGAGGAAAACGGAAGTTTATCAAAGATTGAATATATATATATATATATATATAACAAATCAACAACTAATGACATCATAATGGCGGTGCAGACTAGTTCTCTTATGATTTATTAGTACATGCCTCTAATTGTGTCAAAATAGAGGAATTTTATAATATAGAAATGCAGCTAAAAAGAATATCATTTAAGATTGACATAGACATTACAAAGTAGGTGCTAAAGAATATAACCTAACTAATGGATGGTAGAAGTAACTTAGCAATAAGTTCACAAGTTCAAATCGGATTTAGAAGATTTGATAAATCTATAAGAAAAAGTAAATAGACGTTTAACAGTAGGAGAAGTCTCTGAGAAAGTACAAGAAGCCATTAATACCAAAAATTTGATGAAAAATATGATGTCGATCAGCTAAGGAAGGACAATTGTAAACTATGATATGTGCCATTATTGCAACATACTCCAAATTTATGTAGATACAAATCACATGAGATAGAGTAATCAAATAAATTTAGCAGACGACCCAAATAGATTCTCAAAACAAGCGAGGAAGAATAGACTAAAAGTCATGTAAAATCAAAAAGAAATTGAGATAATCACAAATATTTCAGACTAGATTGAGAATTAAAGCATTGGAGCTGCATGAATATTATAAACCAATGAGAAAGTTGTGACTAATGTAGAAAAAAGTTGACAAAGGATTTGATGAAGAAATGCTGAAAACTTAATCAACACGATAAAATATTTGAATAATAAAACTATAATTAGATATTAAAGCGGTGAAATCTGAGAAATACAATTATATAATAAAATTAAAATTCAAAATTCTAAAGGGAGATGACCCGATGGAAAGTTCTCAATTTAACAAGGATAGAGTCGAAAGAGATTCATTGATGGAAAACTGGTTCAATATAAGGCATAATTACAAGAAGCTCAGCTTCTTGAGAGAGCATATGAAATCAGATTTGACCATAGAGACAGAAGAATAAGCTAAGATACTCTGGTAATCAGGGACAAAGATTAATAAGAGAGACCTTTAAACATCCAGATGAGTTTTAAGAGCAAGTTAAAGATTCGAAAATCTAACACCAGCAAGAAGGATAATGAAAAACAAAAATAGAAGAGCTAAACAGAGAGGCATGTAGACGGGGCAATAAGTTTACAATACGATTATATGAAGCTAAAGAAGCTCATTGATTTGGCTGAGGTAGCATGCTAAGGATTTGATAAAATTGTATAAGCTAAATGAGGATGGAAACCGTTGATAACTAGGTTGGTAGTTATCGTTTGTTGCCCTAATTCCAGGAACGAAATGGAAAAATCTCTGTTAAAAAAATACTTAGATAGATAACATGCGAGAAGGTGATGAGTAGAGCAACTATGGTAGAAACAATTATGCCAATAGGAAGAGAATAACCTAGAGTGGGGAAATGACGATATGATAACAAGAAATCATATCTCGGAGGATACAATTCATATGAAAAAAGTACTTTAAACTTGGCATTAACTAATGTTGCTACTCTAAAATTAATGGTCAATGATTCTGATATAATTATTTATTATATATTTTCATCACTAGATAACTTTAAATATAATAATAGTCTTGCCATGATTTTAAAATCAATTATTTGTAATAGTATCAAGTTTAAAGTTAATAAATTCAGTTTCAAACTAAATAATTGCTGTTTTTTTGTTGTTGATATTTCTTCCCTTTTTAACATTGTTTGTTCCATTTGCATTTAGCTTTTATCCAAATTGCTTAGACGGGTGCCATAATAAAATCTTGAATAATATTGATGAACACTTTATATTTTGTAGGGATACTTAGAACAATGTTCTAAATCTGATAGAAAACACTTGAATATAAATAGATTTGATAATTATAGAAACCTCGCCACAGAAGGTTGTCTGGCCACCTAAAGTTTACTAGTATTCCTATCAAGTTATTAGACAAAAATGAGATTAAACAGGATTTTATTTTAAATTAAGCAAAAAGTAATATTCTTAATTTATTTGATATGTGATGCACTTGGTGACTAAAGATAAGTGTATTTAACATAATTTTTATGAAATAAAAACTTGCACGAAGCATATTGAAGAACTGTAGATTAGCTTAATGAGGCTGAACTATTTAATTTCCCCTATATTATCACTATTAAAAACAATATATTGCATAGATAGAGAAGATCACAGGGACTATGATCTAGAAGATGGATAATAGCAAAAACTGGACACAACAGTAAGAGATTGAGAGGATTATAATCTTAGTTAGCTTTTTAGGATTTATAAGAGACTGCTAGAATTGAGATATACTCAAGATTTAAAAATAAGGAAGTGCAGTAGTAGTACATGGCCCAAGGAAAGTGGTGAGAAGTCTAATTAATAGAAATTGTGGGCAGAGAATTTGAAGTGAAGATGATAGTAACTAAACCAGACACAAATAAAAAACTAAACCTAGAGGATTATGGTGTTAAAGTCATAATCATAAACTATTTGGTCCTTGAACTACCAATTGAATTTATTTTCCAAATTTTTGGGATTGATTGCAACTAGATTTAGAGGCACTACATTATGCGAAACTTCGAAATGGGATTCATGAAAATAAAAAAATATGAAAATCAGAATTTGTGGTAAAAGAAGGATAAACTGAAAGAGTGCAAGAACAATAAAGGGAATCGATGTGGTTGAGAGTGAATGAGTACATGAGATATTTTAACAACACTAAAAGCGGCATATATGGATACGTTTGATGAATTGGTAGTGAAAATTTCAACAAAACTGATATGGAAAAGGTAAAGCAAGAAGAAAATTTCAATGAGTTTGGGAATGATTGATCTTATATTGAAGGATGACTGTTTGTTAAACAGCTATAATAGAAACAAAATGAGTAGTCAACTTCTAATAGAAAGAAAGTGGATTTAGTCAAAGTTGGGAAAGGCATGAAGAAAAAGAGGATAATAATTGAAACAATACATAGGAAGTGAGAAGAAACAGCAATAGAAAATAGAAATGGAGTGAGAAGTGAAGTAACATTTTTAAGTTTTCAAGCAACGCTATAGGAAACAGAGAATCTATCTTTATATTTTTCTGAAGAGTAATTATTTATTTGTTTTGTGTTTTACCTAAATTAAATAACGATTACTACTACTTAATAATTTTAGAGTTCATTCTATTAAAATCAATATTAATTTTTATTTTATTAAATCTCTAATTCTTAATTTTTCAATAAGTATTATATGTTGAAGAATTCTATATTCTAACAATTTCTCAACATTATTTCATTTTAAATTTATATCCGATACATTTTTCAAATAATAAATTACAATTAAGTCCCTTATTAAATCAATTATTGTTTCTTGAAGTAAATAAATAATTAAATTAATTAAATGAATTTTTTAATCTAAACTTTTATTTAGGAATGACCCTATAAATGCTATTATATTGTGAAAAGAGGGGATGAGTTAGTATTTACTAACTGATTGTATGTTTCATTAGTTTCCCTTTCTCATGAATATAAGGTTCCTTGTTGTAATAATTTTATTATAATAATTATTATCAATTTAAATTTAAATTATTAGTTAGTATAGACTTTACTTTAAGTGTTTCTTTGAAAATGCTGTGCTTTATTATTATTAATTATGATAATATAATTTCTAAATGATTATCTCAAAATGTATATACGTTTAAGATTATTGCTATTTTTAATTGATTTCTTCTCGTTTATTATTCAAAGATGATATTAATATATAGGTTTTTTCTACATTTTATCAATATTCTTAATTTATGATTAAATGAGGAGACATTGTTGTGCACATCCTATTGAACTCAATCTTTAATTAGTTGCAAATATTACTTTAAAGTTTTATTTAGTTTATAAAATATCAATATTTATTTTGTTTAATTAATCCAATAGTAACATTAATAGTAAGTGTAAAACTCCAATGATAAATGTAAAAAAGGTGGCACAAAGGTGACAAAAGTTAACATTGAATCTTAATAATCAATAAATAGCACAATTAATGATAGATGTTTATTATAATTTGAATAAGTTTACGAACTAACAATTAATAATGAAAATAGATAATCTCAATCTAACTGAAACTAATTAACCCTGCTATATCAATGAACGATATTGAATCAGAACATTAAGTCTCACATCTCTAAATGGCGACCTCCTTAGAGAGTAATCTAATCCAGAATGATAAGAAATACATGACTAGTAGTAATGGCTTCCAGTAGAGACAAAAATGGACCAGTACTACCAGCGGGGATCCCTCCAGGCATGGAAGCAGGGGAAGAGGAGAGTAGAGTAGAGACATAGACGTATGCACCTTCGATTATCATACCGTTGCAAGCATCAACATCACATGGCTGCAATAGAGCATCAGTGGCTTTGGAGAGTCCAGTGATTTGGTGCCCATCTCTTGCAAGACCAACAATACTTGTGACCCTTTAAGCAGCTGAAAGATTAGTTTTAGCGTATGTCAAGTAATCCTTGGTGCATTTGGTACTGAGAGAATGACGGAGTAACTCCATTTGCGCTGAGACTGTTGGTATAAACGCATGGACTGAATAAGCAGTAGTGATATAAAGTCTAATATTCGCTGATTCCTTAACATTGATCACCTTCTATTATCTTAGCATGTGAGCCTGCTTCCTTTAGTGCGAAGAAGTCGTATAAATGCTCTGAATTGCCATAGTGGATGGGATCCCGTTGGTTAAGACGCCAACAAGTACAGATTTTAAGGTATACTTTTTTAGATTCCTCTGATCCCCCATTAATAAGAGCACTCCATCTTTATTTAACCCCTTTAAACAGTTAAAAAATCCGAACTGGCGCCTCACACAGCAAGATAGAGGAAAGCGCTCTAATCAGAGAGGAAAAGCTCAACAGGAGAGAGATTTGCAAATTTAAGATTAATTTGATCAGCATCATCGTTACGACTACTAAGGAAATATGCCTCAAAGCGCAAGCTCAATACCATAGGTGGTCCGCAAAATAAAGATCTCTACTAATCTCGGCCCCAGCATAGATCTATAAGTCGGATACCCCATCTCCGTAGATAAAAACATGGAGAATCGAGTGGTGCTCCTGGCCGCCCCCCCTCAGTCGAAAATCTTCCCTTGAATTTCTATGCAATACTGGTTTGACAAAAATGCCTAGAAGCCCAATGTGGAGACCAGCCTCCAGCTGATGAGTAAGTCAAGGGGGAGAAAAGAGACTCGTGAAGGGGAGTGTTATTGAGGAGGGAAAGCCAGAGAGGCACAAGAGAGACGATGACGATGGCAACCACAGAGTAGGATGCAGGGCTGGGCGGAGGGTGCATAGGCGTCAGAGATGGCTTCAGAGGATAACAAGAAGGTGGCAGATGCCTTGGAGATAGACCACAAAGAGATAATCAGAGAGTCACAATACAGTGGAGAAACCAGCAATGGAGGAATCACAGGAGGCAGAGGAGGAGCTCGGAAAATTGATGACAAAGAAGCAAGGATATTGTAAGACTGAGGAGACATGCCGAATGAAAAGATTGTTGAGGAAAAAATGGAAGTCTAATAGCAATAATAATCAGCAACTGAATCTACAAAGTAACAATAATGAATGTGAATAAAAGTGAATTAAGTATCTATATTTTGATTGCTCATATAAATTTGCTCGAAAATTAAGACACTTAAATGATTCAACTGGTTTTGCATTTGATTTTCTTTTTCACTAATTTGTACATTCTTTTATATACTTTTCTTTAATATTAATTATTTAGTAAAGTTAATTATTAGGGATGATGACATAAAATTAAGAAAAGAATAAAAGCAAAAGAGCTCAATAAAAAAAATAAAAATAATAACTTTATCACCCTAAGGCTTTAATTAAAACAGTAGTCCCTTTATATAGTTAACCATTACCGCGAGCATAATAATCTATTTTAAAAGTTAAACTTTCTCTTACTCGATTATTATAACTTCAAAGAGTATCCAAGATAGTAGGCTGGGACTTAAGCACAGATGCATTCAATGATAAACTAATATAATATTAAATCAGACATTCCCAAAAGGAGCCATCTTAATTATTATAAACCTTTTTTAATATTATGATCAAATAAATTCCCACTTTTGAATAGAGTCAGACTTACTAGGCAATGGCGGCTAGGACCTACCGTTATGATCTGACTGGCACACCAAATATCGCTGAAATAATAAGGATTAAACATAAAGCCACTAAATAGTACTGAATTGAATTACAAGTAAGCTTACTAAAGTAAATATCTTAGAGGCAGTATGCAACACCAACAATATAATATTTATCTCAACTCATTGTTCAAAAGATAAAAGGATCTATAAATATATGTGGAATACCTTGACCAGTGCAACAATAAACCCAGGCTTGGAGACATACTATAAATGGGTTTAACCAGTCTTTGAATCACTAAAAATCTTCTCACTGTGACCAAGTTTTCCAAATTAAAGTAAGAAAAAAACTGTTAACAGTTTTCGATGTTTTAGAGTAATAAACTGATGGATAAAGTTATTCATGCTGACACTAGAGAAACAATTAGGAAAACAGTAGATAATGACATTTAAGAGATTTAGGGAAATTATAATTAAATAATTAAGAATATAGAAATATTATGAATATAATTGATTAATTGTTTCAACTAGTCATACTTTTGTTTTAATTATCATTAATTTATAACTTTTAATAAAGTTATCAGCAGTTTTAAAATATCAATTAAAATGATAATTCAAATAAAAAAAAGTCAAATAAAGACATGATGATAAGATAAAATAATGATTATAAAATATAAGATCAAGTAATCATATATGAAAGTTAATAAATTTACACTTTAAAGTTTCTATATTTAAATGAGTTTATGCGTGAGAACTAAAAAATATTTTTATAGAATTACTTTGTAAATTTAAGTAATAATTATTATTAATTGTAGATTATTAAAATACTTCTACTTAATTGCTTAAATATTCACTAATTGATATTCAACCTTTAGACGGGCATCCTTGCTACTATTAAGCCAACACTACAAATGTAATTTGATGTTAATCAAACAAAGACACTACAAAAGTTCATTGCTGGATGAGTTGAAAAATAAGACCAAGTCCGCATAGAAATAAGAGAAGCCAATAAATTACTTTGAGCATTAATGTCTTATGGCATAATGGTGAGCATCTGATAATATTCCCAGAGCTATTTATAACTATCGCTCAGCTTGATGTGAAGAAATTTGTAATGAAATAGATATAACTTACCTTAAACTTATTTTAATTTAATTTTCTAATAAACAAAGTTTTCAAAATTATACTAGCCTACCAAATTGAAATCGACTTATAAATCTCTTGAACGGGATTCCAACTTTATCATTCATAGAATAAATTACTTACAAGCAACAAGTAGCCAATAAAACCTTTATCAACGAAGGAATTAAGAAAGGAGAGACAAGTGAAGGTGCAGAAAAACATTATTATTAAAATTACAAAGATATGCTCTTGTTTAATAAAGTTGATCAAAGTCGAATAATATAATCACTAGTTGTAAAAATGTTTTTAATTGAACTAATAGAGTAAATTGCTAGCACTTATCATATATTCGTTAATTCTTGAAACTTAGATGTGAATTAATCATTGTATTTTTATTAGATAAATGCTGAAGGCTGGGAAGTTAATAATCTAGAAATCAAAATCTCTAAATTGAATATTTAGTAATATACATGAATTATTATTCCGCATTTTTTTCGCTCTCATCTTCACATCTCTGAAATAAAACTGCATGTCTATTTTTTTACTACCTTTTTTCGCAGTTTTTAAGTTTCAAACTTTGGCACCAACAGTAGCTATAGTTTGTTTCGAAAAGCCATCTAGCTAGTTTTTAAACCACCATCGTTGATTTTCCAGGTATTGTTGTTCATAAGTTCGAACTATTGGTCGGCATCATCAAATTAGTCCTTTAGTACAACCTGAATTTGTTACTTAAATACCAGCATATGATTCACCTGAAATGTAAAGATCGTTACTCATTATTTCTGGGTGGAAGGTTTCGTAGGAAAAACATCAAAGACTAGCAATTTTGGAAACTAGTACACTCCAGTTGAAGGTGTCTTTAGGTGTAGTCCAGGAGAGCATGTCCCTTGTCTCATCTGTTTGATTCTTCCTCCTCCTCTGTTCAAGTTATATTGTCCTCATAAGATCATTATGATTATGTTATGAGAGCCCCAATTATAATTATGAAAATTTCATATATTATGCTGTTTATTTTTATTTATTATTTATTATTCATCAGAATAATTTGTAATTGAAATTAAATAATCTTTTATTGTTATAATTAAGGTAAATCTACAATTTATGTTTAAATAGCCATAGTAAATATTTAATTTATCACAATTACAGGTGTATCAAACGTTGTATTTTAATTATTACTTTTAAATTTATTCACACTTAAATATTACATTAATATTACTCCAGGATTTCCCTATTACTTTGTAAAGATTCAATGAATTAATAAAATTGCGAGATAACATCCAAAAACAAAAATCAAAAGAATGCCTTATATAAATGAGAGAAATTTCCACTTTTACATATAATAAGATCTCATCATTAAATAAACTATTATTAAATTAAAAAGTTAATAGGTTGACGTAATAGGAATAGTAACGATAAATCAGAAATGATGCACTTTGAAAAGTCATACAACCAAAACTAAGAGTCCCATCTGTCCTCTATTAAGGATTATGAATGCATTTAATAAATTGGGCCACTATTGAAGATTTAAATCCTATCCAAAGATAAAAGATCATTTACTGAGCAAAAAAGGACTCCTTTAACGTGAACTAATCTACCACCAATCTAACTTATAAGCAAGGTCCCTTGATGAAACCTAGATGTTTTGACTATTTCTTCGACCGGTTTGTAGATACAATGGAATAAGAAATAGTCATATAATCAAACTAATAAGACAATTTAGAGACACATACTTCTCTTCCAAAAAACTAGTCTAGCTAAGTTTCTAACACAGCTCTTATCCAACAAATCAAGACTCAAAATGTTTTATTTCCTCAGAATTACATTGAGAAATTCAACAAACCTTAAACTATCACCTAACCTACTAATAGTTACTAAATAGTTATGACAAGTAAAACAGGGTCTAAAATCATATTCAATAGCCAACTTTCTCGTTTCATAAAACCTAAATGTTTAACTCTTTAACAGTTCAAACACAGTATGGCCAACATATGAGATCTGGGGAAAACCTATCACCTAGAATAATCCACCTTCATGGAACGAATTCTTCAAGCCAAACTTCAAGATTTTTCAATTAGAAAGCTTAGACAAATCCCCAAGATATAAAAAAAAAATCACATACCTTAAGTCTCAATGCTTTTCCCAAATTTCAGTATTAAATATGAAAAACTCACTTAAGAAAGAGATGACGCACTTCCAGTCCTAAAAAGGAAAATCATGGACTTCACTCCTTCAAATACTTTTGACCAAACACTCCTCAAAGAATAGTCAAACCTAGCACTGTTCAAGTCCTAATAGAACATAGAAATACCACCCTAACAAATTACATAACGTCTTCAGTCACAGAATGAACACACCTTTTACAAATAAGAAGACATTATTACATAAATAGAAGTGCCATAAACCTGGCAAAATTCTCAAGTTGCTGAATTGAGTTACATCAGAAATGAAAATGAACTCTACAACTTGATCAGAACCTCATAAGAAATTGAAAATAAGAAAGAAGTCTTATTAATGTTTGGTATAGAAATTAAATAATAATTTAAATAGAACACAACCAAACAGCAAACCTCATTTGGATGACCCCCAAATTTCAAAACTTGAAATCCTATAAAATTAGTAGCTCTTCTCATTGACATGAGCTACATATTAAAGAGGTCAAGTCACTCGAATTCTCTTTGAAGGACCTTAACATCACTGATGACATCCAACCGAGCGATAACTCTTTGCTACTTAGCAAGCTGGTTTGTATAAAGAATAGTATGACTAAGAGAACCAAAATCATCAAGAAGATAAGAGAATGTGAAAGAGCAGCAGTGGTCAAGAGTGTCGCAAGATGATGCAATTAATTGAAAAGGACTTGTCCTTTATATATCAACATATAAATATGATTGAGGATCCCCAGGGACCTCAGTTTTATCCTATAATAATTATTATTATTATCATTAATCAAACATCGAAGACCCAACTTTCTGAATATTTTAATTTTACTTTCCATTTATTTATTTCTCTTTAATTTACTAGATTATATAATATCAAGCAAGCTTAATTATCACTCTAATCAATTAGACATGATTGCCTCATAAATAAACGGTTTCTTTATTTACTTGCTAGTAAAAAGAAATAGCTGAGATTTTTCAAACTAATTCGAAGTTAGTTTATTTTAAAAAGATATTCTTTCTTTGTTTTCATAGTTAACCAGTCAGTTGATTTTAATCTATTGTAATATATTACTGCTAGTAATTCTGGAATTAATTAAATTCATTTCAAAAGATACTATGATTTTGAGTAATTAAAAGAATTCTATTTAAAATTAATAAAGGAAAATAAATTATAGCCAATTATAAATAAACCAAAAGGATTACAAGTTATCTTAAAATGCTATATTTAATATCACTATTTGGAGAAATCGATAGACAGGTATTTATTCAAAGACAAATAAGATATATTAAATTAGAAACTGAGACTATAAATTCATAAATCTAGACAGGATTCATTAGAAAATCTATAAATTTCTTGCAATATTTAGTCTTTTGTTATAAGTTAAAATATAGATTTTTTATTTGTTTTAGCCAGCTGATTATTTTAATTAATTTGTTTAATTTGTTTGAGTTTTTCATACAAAATGTGCAATAATACTAATCATTTCTGAGAAGCTTCTTAATTCCTTAAGGATATAATTAAGAAGCAAATATCATTACAATGCCTTTTGCTTTTCCATTTTTAATTTGTTTGATTGCCTTGCTGTTTTTGCTCCTTATATCCTCCATATTGTTCTTGAAGTTGTTTCTATCCCTCTCAGCCTTTGATTGCATCTCATTTCAACGAATATTAGTAAGTATGAACGCTAGGTCTGTTAACAGCAACAATTATTTATTAAATTTTTTAGCGCACATTTGAATAGAATGGCTTATAAATTGTATAAACATCACTAGATCTATTCATAGGTTAAAGGCTGTCACATTTTATTTTTTTTAATTACTTACTGGAGTTAATTGGTTGTAACTTCTTTATTTTAAGTTAGTGGCTTGGATGAAAATTACAGTAGCAATTAAGACACATTTGGTGTTTAATATTATATTTGCAGAAAAAGAGATCGATAAATATGTAACTAATTAGTACTTAAAAGATTTTGGAAAATTCTGTTCAGACTAAAAGCGAATCTTTTCATATTCTTTAAATTATCATTTATTTCTTGATTATCACCTTTTGTGCTTTGATTTGCATCTGATTTTGAGGTTACTCCTCTTATTGTTGATTAAAGCTAGTTTGTATATTTCTAATTCTTTTAGAGTATGTTAATAACTACTTTTAGATTTATTACTGTAATCACATTGAGAAATCATATTTTGTCAAATTAAATGTGAATATTTGAAGAAACTTAAGATAATTATAGTCAAGTTGTAAGTTTTATTTTGTTAAATACTATTGTTTTTGTTTTTAATGTAGATGCTGGCATTCTTGCTACCTATTGGAATGGATAGTAAAATAGTTTGCCTAGTTTTACTGAGCATCCATTTCATTATCATCAAAACAAGCTGCTTAATCATCGATTTTACATTAACCAGTAATAATCAAATTAATAAAATAATTAAGCACAATTTAGAAAGCTTAAGAAACTATTTTTTCAAATATTATTCTAATTTGTTTAGTCAAATTATTTAAAAAAGACAGTGTTTGAATGAATTCAGTGGTGATATTGTAGAAGCATGAGTTAATTGATGATATTCAAATTGATATGAATGACTTACTCACTCACTCCTTTTAACTATTTTTTCTGAGTTGTATCTTAGTGATAGTTGTGTTTATGGCTGTGATAAATTTTATATATTAATATATGAATCCAATATAAACACATAATTATTAAATATAGAATGCTCAAGTTGATTTTAATTTAGTATTTCTATTAAATAGATGAAGCGATACGTGTGTTTTTCACTTCCAAGTGATCTCAGTAATTGAAAGGTCGAGCCTGATGACCCATTTAAGTGCCAATCGTTATTATTGATCTAATTCCCATCCCAATTCCATTTGAGGTAATCTACTAATTCATATATTTTTATATATTTTAATATATTTATTTATTACTTTATCAATTTATTTAGAATGGAAAGGGGAAGTTCACTTAAGTAAGGTCATTCAAATTAGGTACATAGGTATCCTTATGCTGCTATAAATGCATATCTCAAGTCCTCAGTCGTTGATAAGAATCTTAATTAATCAGTTTGAGATGTTACGACAGACATGATCGGGTTGAGGGTCTAAGCATCCTCTATTAGTCAATTTACTTGAACTAAAAAGTGCTTGTTGTTGGTCTGGAGCAAATTAGGGATTCAATATGCCTGCGTTATCCATAATTAGCAAGTTAAGTCTTATTGTTCTAGTTTGCATTGAAGTCACTGGAGTTCTGTCGCAGCTAGTTGATGATGCGTATATGCTATTGTTTTAGATTAGAGTGATGGTGGTGATAATAATTTATATGGTCTTTTAGAAATAGTGGATTAATTAGAATTAGTTTAATGTTTGTTGTCTTTCATTATAATTGATGTTTTTAATAGAACAAAGATCAATTCTTGAATGCCTTTACTAGAAAGCCTTTTCATATATTTACTATAGAATCTTTTTAGCTTTATTTAAATATTTTATAAGAATATACATATTATCAACAAATAAAAATATAAAAATTGTAAATATAAGTTAAATGTATAATATGAATAATTATTGATATAAAAATTGAATGTCTTAATAAATTGCTTTTATTTGAATTATTATTATTCAATTTATATTTGCTTAATACTGTTTATTTACATTTATAATCTTTTAAAATGCGACAGTGATCCCATCTTCTCATTTTAGCTATTAATTTATAATTAAACCATAAAATCTTTGATGACATTTTTATTTTGTTTGGGCATTTACTCCTTTTAAAGATGACTATCTGGATTATTATAGTTTTAGAGCTAATAACTGGTTACTGATCAAAATCATGCTGTGGTAGCTATTCCTTATAATCATCGAAACAAGTCTAAATTCATCATTGTCATATCCTTTGAAGCCACCTCGATCACTTTTAATCCTTAGTTGCTACCCATTCGTTATTGGTTCTTCCCTTAAGCTTTTTCTGATAGCCTTGCTCAATAACGCTCTCAATTAGGAGTTTTTCCTCACTCTCCTTGACTTCTTCATCAGCTTGAAGCTAATATTTACTCTAGCCACCAGAAAGTATTTGACTTTCAGTTCTGCAAACGATGTCACGGACAAATCTTCAAATAGAGACCACTAAGGAGCGACATACGATTCTAGATAGTAAACGCAGGGAGATTGAATTCCCTACTCTGATGAGTGTCGTAGAACTTGAGATAAATGAGGAGGAAGATTTAAGGGTAATGCCACGCCATTTAGTCAGCGCCTTTAGCACATTTCCTGATCTCAAATTACGTCTACATTATATTCAATTAACTTAAACCTGCAAATTTTTTGAGTCTGTTGATCTTTTCAACTTATGGCTAAGCATTTCTTTCTATCTTGAAATATAGGGTTTCTAGCTGTATTCTCCTACTGTCTAAAATAATTTCAATTAAGAATGAGGGCTCTTACGAATAAGAAGGCAATTTACTGTGTGCTCTGCACTTGTTGGCTTATCAACCAATGGAGCTCCCATCTACTATGGTACTATTGAGCTAAAATATGACTTCTTTGCATATAAAGAAACAGGCTCAGATGCCAAGAGAGTCTAAGTTAATAATTTTCAGGAAACAGTGATTACATTACTTTATATTATTACTCATTCAGTCCTTGCATTTATACGAGCAGTCTCTGATCAAATGAAGTCGCCAAAACTTGTTCTTTAAACTGACAATGCACTAAAAGCTGCTTTACATAGGCTAACACTATTCTCTTTATCACCCAAGGAATCTCAACATTGTCGGTTTTGCAAGAGAGGGTTACTTAATTTTTGTTTAATCCAAATCAACTGGTTCTCTTTAGCTGATATGCAGATATTAATACATGTAATGGTGTCTCAGTAAATGGCATAATATCTATGTCTTTACTCTTTTCTTTCATGTATGTTAGGTCCTACTGCCAAGTTATTTTGTTTGGAGCTTCATATCTAAGCAATACCAACACTTTAACTACTTGAGAAAGTTTCTCTATTCTCTTATAATTTAGCTCAATCCTGATGTTATTAATACTCAGTCTTTATTTATTCTGAGTTTATATTAATAACTAAAAAGGACTAAGTTTATACCAACAATAAATTATGATTTGAAAATTATTTAAATTGTAAAAAAGTCAAAGTAATTTAGTTCACCCACTTATCACGTCTTTACTCCATTTAAGTAAATTCGAAATTTTTATTTCTTATACATAAGTTATTATTGCTTTTAGCCTTTTTTCAGTCTTTTTTTTAATTAAAAAATGACCATAAATTTAAAAAAATAAACAATAAACATTATTAAATACATAAAATCATAAATAATAACGTAATAAAAATTTAATATCTTTATAATAGTTAATAACAATAAACGAGATTTTTCTTTCTTGTGACTTTGTATATTATAATTTAAACTTAGAGAGTTAACCTATTGAATTAAATTCGTACTGGATCGAGAAAATAGTTCTCGATAAATCAGTAAGCTTCGAGAATCAGTAATATCAATCAGAAAAGTGCTACCATTCTACGATTATGAGGTTAGCCTTAGTGAAAGAATTACTACTTACAATGATACTCTAACTAATGGCAACATTACCATAAAGTGTAATACCTTAAACTATTTAGTAATCACTATCTCTTTCGGCTTATTCTAAATTAGTTGATGAACTATAATTCAATGTACTTGAAAAATCAATTAATTTTTGTAAGAATTACAAATGAAAATTACTTATACGCTTAGAAGTCGCTTATTAAGTAGGGATCGAGCTAATGCAATCCCAAAAGTGTTTTCTCAGTTCAAATAAACATTGATTTTCTCAAATTAGGTTAACTAATGAACACAAAAGCATTAGCTTAATATAACATCACCACTAATATGAGCAGAGCTTCTCTTCAATTTATTAGCATATAGAATCTACCTGTAAATAAAGTGAAAAATTAAAAAAGCGACCTTCAAATTTTTTAAGATTCTTGGTATAATTACTACTTCAAACTGACTATCTAACACAGCCCATTTAGTACCCAACATTATTAATATAAAATTGAATTCAAATAAGTTAGGTATTGTCTGCAGTATCAAAAATCATTCCTATTTAATAAATATAAAATATATCTAGAATCTCCAAATATATCATAAATAAGAGTCTATTAATTAAAGAAGTATCAATTAAAAATAATCAAATATTTAAATTAATAAGCATTAAGGAGATATAACTTTTTAGTGATTCAACATCCTAAGATTCAAAAATGAAAATAATATGGATTTTCTTAAACAAAATCAGCCTTAGAACAAAAGACCATTAAACCAATATTTATAATATATAAAACATAATGAAATTAGAAATGTTTAATATCTAAAAACTCTCATTATTTATATATTCGTAAACTTTATCACAGTAAATAATGAGTTAAATCAATAAAATAAGAGGTATTACTAGCGAGCACTTTCCAAGTATTTCACAAAATAAGTTGAAATAATTTGTTTAAATAAGTAATTTATATATAAACATAATTGCTTGTTGTTTCACGAATATGCTCAATAAATAGTTTCTTTTTATTAGATTTGTTTAGTGCAACACTTGTCTATTTTTTTATTTTATCAATGATGCAAGTTTTTGCAATAATAAAACTATAATTGGAAAAAACCTTTGGTGATATTCAAAATAGATAGATATATAATAACTTAATGTAAAATAAAATGCACTTAAATTTACCATTGATATAAAACGAGAAAAAGTTATTCATTACTGCTCCAATATTTCAGTTTCATTTGTTTCCTGATCTGCATTTTCCTCGTTCAGGTTATGTCTCCTTCTTTCATTATGCCCTTTCTCTGGAAGCTTACTCATTGCCTGAACCTAGTTATCTGCCTTAATTACCATTCTTGTGGTGGTTGATTTGTTCATCATTGAGCTTAGGATGAGTTTTTGTTTATCCTTCCCCTATTCTCTCTTCTCGTTCCCTCCCCATTGGTTTTGCCTCTTGATGAACAAATAATCTTCTGCTTCTGCCATGTTCTCGTTTATCTCACTGAATTTCCCATCTTGGTCATCGATTGCTTTCTTCATCTCCATTTGGATACCGTTCTCCAGAACCATCTCGTCCCAAGTGTCTATCTGGGAGATTTCATTAAGAATCTAGGTTCCATCTCCGTTCCATTCTACTTGCCATAGTGAGTCATTTCTCTTCTCCGTGATTTCTTCAAGGATTTGCTTGTCTACTGAGATCCCTGATTTCGAATCTCCATCTTCATGAGACCAAATTCCAAGTTCAAAATGAGGTAGTATCTCTGCATGCTAATCCAATCATTCACTAAAATAAGGAATATTAGTTCTCCCGTTAATTCCAACTCTATGTGATTAGCGATCAGTATGGCCATGACTCCTAAGTCTTCTGGATCATTTACTTGGTTTATCTCTGGTTTGTTCTCAATTCTTTTTGCAATGAAACTTTTGTTTATTACTTCCTCACCTAGATTGTTTATCTATTTGAGATATTTCTAGACTATTGCTTGGCTTCCGACTCTCTTTCTTGTATCATATATCTCAAGGTTCTTAGAGTCTTTGGTGATTCTCATCACTCTCCAATTAATTCAACACTTTAGAACTCCTTGACAACATGTTAGGATAATGATGCTCTTGATGTCCTGAGAGTCTCTCCAGAATCTATTGTTTTTCAACTTCCAATTGGTGGTTCCAATGGCCTTCACTAGATGTAAGATTCCTTTATCGTTCAGGACTATGAGTGGAAGTATTAATTGCTGGGTTTTTCTATTATCCTAATTGGGCTTCCTCTATTCATGCACACTTCCATTGACATTTATTGAATGTGTTTGCCTGGTATTAGATCCTCATGTTGCCACTCTTAGTTTATTTTTTCCAGTTATTCTCTTGTCTCTCTTACCAAAGATCGCATTCCTTCGTCACTTCTTCATTGCCTCTTCTCTTTCACAGCATCTCTTAATTAATGCCTTTTCCATCTTATTTCTTATACTGGGGCAGAAAACTATAGTGAACATTCTTGTGATTTGTAGGGTCCAACAGTTTTAGCGTGAATGATTTTGTCGAATCCTTGGCATGTAACTTCTGATATGTCTATGAATTCCTTGAGTTTCATTTGGTCTGCTTGGATACATGGAGTTCCATCCAAGTGTAGGTCTGGCGATGTCCTTTAGGCTTAAGTCTCATTTATTTTCTTGCTTGGGTTCGATTATCCAATCTTCAGTCTACTCTTGAATCCCATTTATTTGTTTTGCAGAGTTTTATGATGGTGATTTCCTCTTAAACCTAAAGTCTCTTGGTCCTTGCTTCTGTCTCTATGTTGAACTCTGATTTCCTAAACTTTCTGCCAGAAGCTTGCCTTGCTGTTGACATTGTCTCCCGATGGTCTTGGATTGTGATAGGATCTTGGCTTGTAGAATCTCTACTGATTTCACTCTTTTGTTCAATATTCAAAATATTAAGAATATAAATTGCAATATTTAAATATATAAATTTATAGCACTTATAAAGAATGATGTTAAAGATTTAATTTAAGAAGATAGAGAGTAGAGCTGGTTTTTGATAGTTTATTTCAAAATAATAGTATTCCATCTAATTTATAATTTATGAATATATTAATAAAATATTTTCCTTCATTAATTTCATTTTTCTTTTAATTTTTAAAAATACATGCTTAATAATAAATTGAGCAAATTTGTGGTTTCAGAAAGTGCATGGAAAATAATATTATAATCCTATTCATTAACTAACAAGTCTACGACGAAATTTAGTAACTTATTTTTTTTACAGTTATTATAATATCGTGATTAAGTTCTCAAATCTACTTTACTTTACTAATAATAATAATAATAATATAATAATAATTAGATCGCATCGAGGTCCCCGGGACCCCCGATCCTATTTATATAATAATATGTTAAGGGTTAAGCCCTTTTAGTTATTTCATGTAAGATAGATTAATATGTACATTAACTTTCGATAAAAACTTTTTCTCTCGGTTTTGTAGAACTATTTCTTTTTCTTCATATGTTCCTTCCATTATCTGTTTCTTTGTTTCTTCTTATTGTTTTTGTTTTTTGTTGGAACTTAGGTTAAAGTTCTGAAATTCTTCTGAGATTTATCAATCAGGGATCTATTTACTTCTTGTGTTTGGTTGATGAGAATCGATCTTTCTAACCCACTTTTAGACTATTGAATTCTTATTCATTATACAGAATTCATTAGAGAGTCATATCCTTATTATACTTGGTCTTGAGTTGGCATGTCATTTGTGTAATCTGTTTAACTCGCCAGTTTTCTTAGTAGTTTTAGTCTGATTTCACTAATGTAAATTTATTTCGATTGTTAAGCATCAATTCAGACTAGTAGTAATTTTTATTTAGGATTACATCCAGAGTACATTATTTATCTGTATTATTGTTTAACTTCTTACTCTTCGGTTTATTTTTATGTTCTGTGGAAGAATTGATCAGAAACTGAAATGATTCTGGTGTGGCCTTAGGTTATGACGTAATTCTAATTTCTCTATTTAGTACCTCCTTTTAAGGTTAGGTAGTACCTATGGAGACTTGAAAAGGGGAGGCATTAATTGAACCTTATATTTCCTAGTTCACAATACTCGGTATATAATTTTTGTTTAGAAATTTTTAGAACTATAGTATCCGGTTGGTTTTGTTTCGATTTATTTGAATTTAAGAAGGTTAGTTTTCTAGCGAATGGGATTACATTTGGTTAAAAAGTTATTGGAATTTTATCGTTGAGTTTGTAGTAGGGTTATATTCCTATTTAGTATTGGGGTTTTTGTTCTGTGGTCTCTGGGTTGTGTAGGCTTATTTATTTACTGTTTAGTCTATTTTTATTATTTTGGTGGGTTTTAGGTAATATTTATTTGTGGTATTGTGTTTTTTCTGTCATAAGCTGATTTTAGTGTTTATTGAACTAGTTGTGGGTTACTTTAATAGTTTATTGTCCAGCTTTTAGAATCCTTTTGAGTTGTCGATATTTTATCAATCTTACTTTTCCTTTTTTATTTAATGTTGAAAGTTTATGGAATCATATTCGCTGGATTAAAACATACAGTCACTGTAATCATCATTGTTATGCCCTGAGTCTGAGTAACTCTCTAAGTATGGTGGCTTGTTAGGTGGTTATTGAGAGCGTAACAACCGTTCAACAGCAGCGTTATGTTCAGAATCAATAGATGTTTCACTATCTGTTTCCCACCCATCATCTTGTCGGTACCCTGGTAGTGCATTAACAGATATGAAACTTAACCTTTCTTAGCTTTAGAAAGAGATTTGGGTTCTGAAACTCATAGAAGAACGCTGGTTGTACATCCATTGTGGGGAGTATTACATAGTATACTGGCCTATGGATCGTCAACCTTTTAATTAACTTATTAAGTTAATAATACTTTACTTCATTTCGCAATTTACGAAAAAAGTAAATTCAGTAACAACACTTCTGAAATAAAGCTATAGTTGAATAGAAGATACTGAAAGCCTTTACAAAGGATAACATACTTAGTACTTATCAAGACACAAACCAAACGAAAGAGCATTGAAGAATTTAGTTTGAAATAAAAGTCAATCCAGTGACAATCTGGAAGACTGAGCAGAACAGATGAAAAACTAAATTATATATAAAATAAGGTATATCTCCTATCTTAATAACCTTAAGAATAGATGTGCTACAGATAAAGTTTAATGTGATCAAAAATTATTATTAATACTCAATTATTATAAAAAAAATATGCCATAAATTAAAATTGGGCAATCTATAAATTCAAAAATACTTATATAATTTAAATTAAAAGTAAGTTAAATTTATATGTTATCTTAATAATAATAGTTAAATAGAAGAAATTATAAATTATATAAGCATTATGATAATATATAATTGAACCTTAGAAATAAAGATTATTTTTATGTAAAAAGTGTTTGATTTAATCAAAGCTATGTTTTAACAATAAATAAATAAACATATCAAAACTAAGATATGCGTAAATTTCAACTTAAGGTGTGATGTAATTAATCATTAAATAAATAGATATATTAATAAAATTTATTTAGGATATTTGCGAAAGAAAATATCAAATATAAAAAGAAATTGAAATTTTATATGAAATGACAAGAACTAGTCAGTTCGTTAATTTAGATGAAATGCAGGACCTTCACAGCTATGAAGTGGGATGAAAATTGTTGAGAAAATCAAGTTATGATGAAAAGTATTGGCAAATTCATAAATATAATCTATTTATACAGAATCATGGAGATCCACTTACAAGCCATTTAATAGAAAAAGCTACAGAAATAGATTAGTTTATCCCACTTTAAAGCAAGACACCCAGGTGTATTTTTAGAAAAGAGCTTTTTAAGATCAGATGACCAGCAACGAAATCGCAATACATGACATCAGTCTTTTAACAGTCAAGGTACTTAAATTTTAATCCGTAATTGACTCAGTCAATAAAAAAATGGCAACTACTAAGATTAGCCTTTTGTAATTATTTTATATTATAATGAGTGCCAAATCAACAAACAATTTTCTTTACTAAAGCGAATATAGAAGTCACCAGTAGTCGATCCTGCCATCATGATATCGATTCTAAGTGTTTTCTTCAAAGAATACACTCAGTGAGCTGCATTTTCTTTTCTTGATACTGAAATGGACTATGTTTTAATTTCAGTCCAATAAATCTAAATTCGGTATTTACTATATGACATTTTTAATAGCACTTAAAATATCTTAATAATTCTTGTCAAGGTTTTTTTATTATAAACTTTTAATGTCATTAATATTCTTTATGTTTCTTCATTTTATCGTTCTTTGAAACTCATTCAAAATTGTTAATCAAATTTTTCCACATATTTTTAGATTGTAATCGAAATATGCTTTTCTACAACTTAATGTTCAGATTGATTTTACAACTACAACTGGTTTCTTGATTCTTTTTTATAATAAATATTAAATTCATTAAAATAAATAATTATTTTTATGTTATATTTATATCTTATTATTTTAATTATGAAATAATGACAAGGTTTTTTTATTATTAATAAAATAGATAAAAATAGGAAATATGAGAAATACAAATAAATCAATTATATATTAGTAATCTTAACTGGCACTAAATACAAGAGGCATTAATAATAATTTAATTTAAA
The DNA here is from genome assembly GCA_000711775.1 of Oxytricha trifallax. NCBI lineage: Eukaryota > Ciliophora > Spirotrichea > Sporadotrichida > Oxytrichidae > Oxytricha > Oxytricha trifallax. The sequence continues at coordinate 22,089 of ARYC01003474.1, forward strand.
TTTAAAATTGTATTAATTAATTATATAATATATATATAAGTGGTCAGGTGGTCTGGCCATGGTCTTTGGTGGTCTACAGAAATGTATTTTATTATATCAAGTATTAATATATTACCGATGTGTAGATAAATAAAATAGCAGTAACATACCGGTGACCACGATGGCGGATGTTTGATTGAATAAGCGGCCACTACCACCTTATAACTGCGAGTATTCGGTATGTATATTATTATAAATGTCTCACAACCACCACTAATTCTTCCTACAGATACAAAGCGATGGCAACCCTGACCTCTGGAAGCAGTGTCAATGTTTAATTACTAGTCAGATTCCAGGTTTCAGTCACATCGAAGTCTAAATAATCTTTCCATTGAGATGAACTACCTCTGCATTTGCTTCAAAACAGATTCTATCGGAGCCTATTAGTAATACTTTACTGAAAAGAAGCGCAAAGGCAAGGCGATTATGGTACAGTTGGAACTAACAGCCAAGCTTCTCAGATATCATTCATTCGACCATTTTGCATTTGCAGTGGATGGATTAGAGCTAATTTACTGGCCTTCTCATCATTACGAGCAGTTCATCGCAAAAGAGAATGCTAAGCGGGAGAATGAATCATAACTGCAGGAATGCGGATATAAAGGTGCTGTAGATGTTACGAATGACTACATGATCGAGAGGCTTTCAGGTGGAGCGCAATCAAAGGATGAGTGCATTCGGAAGAAATCAAGCGATGTACTCCAGTTAGTAGCCATTGCATAGGCATATAACTCAATAAACTACAGCGATAAAGTGATCCAGAAGTCCGGTGTCGCCTTAAGGAGAGGGAACCAATAATTACATATCTCCATGATTATATTGCTGATCTTAAAAAATGACGATGACTCCAGAATCCCTAAAGATGCAGATCTACAAGCACTCGGTTACCTCCGCATTCTCGATGCCCTGTATGAGCCCCTAATCAAGCGCAAGAACATTAAGATTCAGAGAATGTGGATATACGGGCCAGCCAACACCGGGAAAACAAAAATCACTCGCATTCTGTAGGAGATATTCTTGTGTGAGCAATACGTATAATCAAATTCGCATTTTCACGTCCCAATGAAACAAGGCAAGGACGGCGAGCCTCAAATACTAATAGCGACGAGCGAACGATCTTAATCTTCCGAAGGTATTTTGATCATCTGGGATTGCAGGGATGAAACGGTTGATGAAGGGTGAAGTAATGGCCATAGAGCAGAAGTACAGCAGCGTGGAATACAAGAACACAGGATGCTTCCAAATCATAACATCGAACACTCTACCCTTTAGTAAGATGAACCCCGAAGATGCCAATGCTTTCAAGTTGAGATGTTTGCTCTGCCAATCCGAAATACCTACATAAAACGGGGAGGAGATATTCCCTTTGACCGCCTCAATGGTAGCTCGGTTCCTTTTCGCAAGATTTCTAGCCGATCAGAGAGAACAGAATGCAGCCGTTTGATAATGCTTAGACGGTGATCAGAGACAAAGGATTGATGTCTGGTGATATATATATACGGAGTAACATTATCTATACATCGGTAATATATTAATACTTGATATAATATAATACATTTCTGTAGACCACCAAAGACCATGGCCAGACCACCTGACCACTTATATATATTATATAATTAATTAATACAATTTTTAATTTAAATCAAATTACTATTAATGCCTCTTGTATTTAGTGGCAGTTAAGATTACTAATATATAATTGATTTATTTGTATTTCTCAAATTTCCTATTTTTATATATTTTATCAATACATAAACATAGAACTATATATTTGATGAGTTAAAAATATAATCTTCACTGATTAACTAATATAGATTTATTTATTGGCAAAAAGCTTTATTCTAATTTTCAATTACAACTTTCATTACTTTTCTAACTAATTATAATCTCTTTTATATTTCATTTCATATTATAACAAAATGCTTTTTTCTTTAGTTTTCTTCTACATTTTTTATCATTCATCAAGCACGCAATATTTTTAACTTATGTGTTAATTTAATGCCAATTGTAATTCTTCATATTAATTATTATTAACTCAAATTACATTGGTAATAGTTATAATATTATTTCGAAACAGGATGAACTGATATTAAATAAGGTGATGTTGACTTTTATGATAATCATTAGTACTAATATATCAACTCTTATAAATGAGTTTTCCTAATTGAGATTATATGATTTATAATTTCAATTAAATTTTCATTTGTTAAGAAACCAAGAAAAGTCAAGATAATAACAATAATATGAAACAAAACATAAATGATTGTTGTTTGAGCTTTTGGTTTCTTTATCATAGTGATTTAATTTTGTTTTTAAAGAATGTTAAATTATGAATGTGAATTGATTTATTTAATGTGAAATAATAGTTACTAATTCAATAATTTCTTAAGATATTTAATAAATAGTTTCGTACAACTTATTTAATACAACGAATATAAATATCTCTTATTTAATAATAAAAACTCCATGAGTAAAATTATAGAATCTTTAGAAGCTGAAATTTAATAAAATATGAATATCATTATGATAAAATTATAGATTTTATTTAAAATATATCATTTGTCAATCAATAATGGTATTCAAAGTCTATATAAAAACTGAAAAAGATTAGGATATTTTAAATAGCTCTCACTTAGGCTTTAAAGACAATTTCTCCAAACATAATAACAATAACATGATAAATGGAATGTTAACCTAAATTTATTTATTAGGTAACAGCAAACAACAACAATAAAACTTCAAATTGATATCTTTTCCATTTCATTAATTCCACTAATAAAGTTATAGTGTATTATAAACTCCACTTAATGACAGTAGTTTAACGAGATCCACTGCAACAACTCATAGATCAGCTTACAACAAAAATTAATCTATCTCTAAAATGGAGAAAGATTAATTGGTTAAACTATAAAACACTTTTAATAAATTATTCTAATCAGAGAAGTAAACTGAATTTCTAAATATGAAGTAAAAACAGGATAACTTACAAGTAGAACTGTCAATGCTAAGACGATAAAAGCAAAATAAGGATTTAAAGGACACACTTAATAATTAAATTTAACATAAATCCACTCAATGACACATCAACATAAACTAAGAAAAGTTGCAATAGCAATAATAGAATCACAAATTATACTTTATGGATATCATTTTTGTAAGTGCACTCCCTGAAATAACAAAAAATCTAAAGTAGATTTAGCAATGATATATTAAACAATCTTAGTAGTTTTATAAATAACAATTATTTGAGAATATAAAACATGATAAAGAAAGAGCAAAAAAAGAGAGAAAATTAGAAATGCTGGAGATCCGGTTAAATTAAATATAAAATGAAATTTAGAAGTTAAAAAGTTGATAAGCAAGAAGATCATAGTGCTAATCAACAGTAGTAAGATAATAATGAATGGGAGGTAATTTTGAAACCTAAGGAATTGAAAAGTAGTAAAATGTGAATCTGAAAGATTGAAGTATTATAAAGTTCATGAATAATATATCAATGCCGCATAAAGAAGTGAAGAGGATGCCCAGTGATAATGCAATGACTGCACACCATTAAACTAACTATCGAGAGAGTCTACACTGAAGGAAGATACTGATACTCAGGAATGCTGCCAGCAAAGATTATTGAGGATTCGATTGTTCCAGAAAACAAGTTACAAGAAGCATTATCGGTACTGCCAATCAGGTTCAAGGTCAACTGCTACATTTTAACATTTATCACCAAGCTACGACTCCTAGTGCAGATGCTCTTCAATGCAACTAACGATTGGAATGTTTTAGTATATGCAAATACTATTTTGGGACAATCTATAAACCAATTCATTCTCCAAGTGCACTCTCAAAATGGTTCAGTGGCAGAGAATAGCTTTTAGTTCAAGAGGAAACAACCAGGAAAAATCTCTACTCACACAGACGAAATCGATAACTCTCAATAAACAACTGCTGGGGCTTTCTCGCAATCCTTTAAACCCATTACATCCATTCCCTAACAAGACCCTGATGAGTAGGCTTTAGACTTCTCATAACTAATCTGTAAAAGGCTTGATATGCTTAATGATTAGAAAAATCTCTCAAACCCTAAGCCAGTTTAGGAGATGGATGTACTACGTAGCCTGTTGGTCTTAAGGCCAATAGAGTGGGAGAAGGTATAAATGGCTCAATACTCTTCTATGGAGTTTGCAAAAAAAGTCCGAAATTTTTTGAAGAGGTTTGCGCCGGTTGGGAAATACCATCACTATAATATTCTATTAACTCCAGTGCTCAAGTAACTGAGTTCCTCAGTTGTAATGAAGACGGCTGTAGCCTTTTACTAGATAATGAAATTCTTTCGCGTGAAAATTTTGTGAGGGTATTTTTGGCCACCCTCTCCAGGTACTCACGTATCACCCATACTCCTATAATTTGCCAATCCATGCCCAATTGTATTTTGTATTTTCTTGGCCTGGGTAATTGGTGTGAGGTTGACTGGTGCCTGGTGGGTCTTTTAAAGGGCTCTCCGGTAAATATCTTTGCAAGGCCTCAAGTCATAGTAAATTTTCTACAACAATCTTTTTTATTTTGTAAGTTATGCAAGCTTTTAGTATTTAATTTTTTAAAAGGCCAATTAAAGCCCATAGTCCTAATAATAAATACTAAGACGCCTTATTAATAAAGAATTCCTATTCAAATTAGAGCAAGATTTCAACGATAGAAGCAGAAAGTACCACTGAGAAAAAGAGAAAACATACAGAGAGAAATAATCGAGACCAAGGTCATCTCTAATGCCATTCAAGCCTAGGCTATGCATGAAAACGACCCCCCGAGTAAAGGCTGTTTGGGTGAAGCACTCGAAGCTGATGTAAGCAAATGATCGAACCAGATTTTAGATATTTATCAGTGAGAAGATGCCAGAGCTCCACGACCACCCTTACTGGAACATCAACATTGGTTCATGCTCAGGACAAAACAATGATGAAGGTATGATTTTTAGTGATGGCTATGCCTCAGACAGCAGTTCGTAAGATTCTTTAGGACACAATGTAAACTCTTAGGAGATGGCAGGTCATCAGCAAAGAGGAAAGTAATTGACAGAAGAATGATGAAAGCATGATTGAAGAAGATGAAAAGCAGTTTGAGCACGGCCAAATTTTTTAAGAATATGATAGCAAGACTCGAATTCTGCTCGACGCGCTTGATGATTATCAAATTCACAACGTAAATGCTAAAGACTTAAATATATATTTAAGTATTAAATAAATTTTTTATTAATTTCTAATTTACAAAATTCGCTAAAAATTTACTTCTGGGGTTTTAGAAATTTTTGTAAATGTATTTTATTTTGGAATAAAATAATTATTATGATAAATAATAATAATATAGATTATTTTAAAACATTAATAATAATTATTTCAAAAAGTATCAAATAAAATTAAAATCTATAACATTTTGATTAATTAACCATTTTGCTTAATAATTCATTTATTTTTCCTCAATTATAATTCTTTAACCTTTAATCTCTGTTCTGCTGCGGATTATGTTTCTTTTATTGATATTACTTGAATTAAGTCGGTCCTCTGTTAAAAGAAATTTTAAATATATTTTTTGCGAATGCATAGCCTCATTATGCTTCATCATCGATAGGTTAAAATATTTATTTATTTAAATAATTTGTATCTAAGAATTAATATTTTTATCACAGATGTTTCTTAAAAGTTGGCATCAAGAACTTTTAATTATTTTTTATATGATACTCTAACAACTCTCCTCGGAAATTTTATATGAATAGTTTTATGTACATAATTTTATATTTTTACTTGTTGTACTCATCAATCTGAGTTGATATTCTGGAATGAGGATTATCATTTATGGACCAAAAAAAAGTTTAATACTTTAAAGTTGTTAACATATAATAGCAATACATATATTTATATTATTATTATCATTGTGATAGAATAAACTGTGTTTATAGTTTTTAGGAATACTGAAGTTAACTACCCTAAATTATAGAGCTCATCCCTCTCTAAAAGCCATTAATAATGCGTTCATTAGACTTTTCGAGGTGTCCCCTTCTATTATAGTCTCATATCTACGGTAACTACGTAACATTTCTCTGCTTTATGAATATATTGTACTCAATGGTCCATCTTTTAGTAAAACTTATAAGCAAAATTTATTTAATAAAAAATTATCTGTTTATATAAAAAATGTTAAACAATTTAGACCTACCATTGTTCTATTACCACCCTTGTCTCTTTTTCATCAATTATATTGACACTAATAATTATTTAATACTTTAACAATTCTCTTTGTAATTATACAATAAATGACACGCTTACCTCTTTTTCATCGGCAATCTTGCCTTTGGTTACATCTTTGAAAATTCCTCACAATCTATTGCTCTCCAATTCATAGTTATTAAACAAACCATTAGCATCGTTTTTCACTAAATTCAAGCTGTTACTCATAAAAAAAGTACAAAGTTTGGTCTGTTGGCTAGCATATTTTAGCTAAATAGTTATCTACTACAGTTGGATAGATAAGGTAATCCTACAATATAGAAAGAAGGTAATTAAATTTATAAAGGGTCAGTCTATTAACACTTCCCATTTGTTGATGCTAGATGTGTCCATTATGACCATCTATTTAAAAATATAATTCAACTTGTCTTCGTTTCCCTAAATTATTCTATAAGTTCTGGATATTTAACTCTAAGTCTAATAATTATATTTTTGATAATAATTTCTATACCTCATCTTCAAAATACGTACAAAATTAATATAAATATTCATTCTCAATAATTATAAATAATAGCTCATCAAGTTAATTGAATCAAACATAAACAATTGTTAGCAATTTAAAATATTTATTATCAAATTTCTTCATGTTCTCTTTGCCTCTCACCGAAATTTCAACACCTTTGGAGACTGAAAGCCAGTACCTAATATGTGGAATGTTAGAAATCTGTGCGTTTAGTCATTTGTTTTTGATTTTTACAGGGTTTATACTTGACTTCCAACAAGGAAAATTTGAAAAGCTTAGATAAAATTTTTCATGAAAAGGTATTTTTTCCTTCTAAATGAAAAATCCTGCAAAAAAGGGAATATAAAATTGGAAAATAAATATAATTAATAGAATAAAAGCTTCAAGAAAGATTATATTTTTAAAGCTTTTATTTATGGAGGATATATGATTTTCTTCATTTCGAGCTAATCAATCTTCAAATTCGATTGATAAATCAAAAAGATTAACTGCTCTTTTATCCCCATTTATTATTTAAAAACTAATTTAAACAAATATTTTATTATATTAGAGTTACCACATGCAGGTATTTCATCACCAATTCCAATTTTCTTCATATTTTCGATTTACCTCTATTATTAGAAGTTTTTAATCTTTAAAATCACCAATGTTTTTTAATTGTTATTTCCTCTTTATATATTTTTAATTAAAAACTCATTGAGAAATTATGATTATTCTTATTATTTTTCCTGATTGTTAAGCTTAAGACAATAATAATAATTATAAAGATCACACTGAGGTCTCTGGGGACCCCCAATCAAGTAAGTATGGTAACTTATAAGGGACAAGACTTTAAGTTAGTTAAAGGAGATTCTCTCATCGTATACTGAGTCTTCATCTTTTTGTTCCTTTTCCTTTGTTTGTCTTGCTTTGGAATCTGCCTTTTCTTCCGTTTTTTTTCTGGTTAAGAATCTGAACCTGTTCTCCTAGGTCTTTGAATTTCAATTAGGTATAAAAGTTTTTAACTTAAATTTTAAATTTAAGTTGTTTAGTTATTAGGTTTTCTTTACATCTTGTGGTAACTGGTAGAACTAGGTCACTTTTTCAAAAGTAGGCATGTTTTTGAAAACATTTGACATAAATCTCATTTTTTTGAGAGATGGTCATGGTAGTCTGAATTGAGCAAATTGCAACTAAATTTATTAGCAGTGACATTTACCGAAATTTCAATGTAAAAGAGCTATATAAAAGCTGTGAAGTCTCCTGGAGTAGCAACTGCTGAAGTACCTTTTTGTTAGATGTATGCTGCAAGTGCATTGTCATCAATCTTGACTACTTCAATAAGTTTATTTTAACTATGGTTGACGTATATTTACGTGATTGCATCTGAGTATCTCTTGATTACTTTGAAGAGCTTGGTGTCTATTGTGTTCATCCAAATTGATATTCAAGATTCTCTTTTGTCAAATCTAGTTTGTAATTACGACTTAGAAATGGTTGGCATATCTTGGTAGAATATAACTTAATAATAATTAGTTTATTAATTATTAAAACTTTAATTAGAATCAATATATAGTACTGATGTGATTTCTTATTAAACTTCTTTTTAATACCAAATTGATTGATTGATTTCATTAATTTCATTTGAATTTTAGACTATTTTTTAAGTTTAGGGAAGGTTTTTGGATTAATGGCTTCAACCTGTGACTTTGTAATTTTCTCTTTGTAGTAAGTGAATAAGCTTAAACTTTCTAAGTAAGAACTTTCTTATTCGTACTCGTCGTATTGTTATTTTTCTTCAAAAGAGCTTCAGTCCTCCTCATTGTCTGAGTAAAAATCTCTTTTTGTTATGAGATTGGTGCTTTTTATCTGGTGTTGAGGGATCGTCTCTCTTCTATGTATTCACAGAGGTAGATACTACACAGGGATTTTTCCTTAGGCTCAAGTTCACCTGATGGTGAAGCTGGTTTTTTTGAGATTGAAAAATTTTGATCTCAAGAGAATAAATATTAGGGTTTTGTTGAAGCTTGTTGGGGTTTTATGATCTTGTTATTAATTGATACAAGTCTTAGCATCTGAAAAAGTTGTTGAGTCCCTAGTTAGACGGCTTCACAGTTGTTTCACCTTCAAATTGAATCTTTGTTAGTTGAATTTAGAACTAGTTTACTATTGAAAAGCCTTTTCTTATGAGCTTTCTCGATATGAATGTAATAAATAGTATAAGAAGGCCCAATTGATTTTTGTTGAGTAATTTAATGTTGATTGTATATTACGCAAGGTGTTAGAATTCAATATTTTCTATTTCATTCCAGATGATATCACTTTGTGTTTTGCTTAGTATTCCCATTCTATGTTGTTGATTTAATTGGAAATTATCCGTTTAGCTGAAGATAAGCATACTAATTCAGATATTTTAAGCTCCTTCCAACCATATCTGATATTTATTATCATTCCCTTAGGGTTAGGGTTGAGTGGTTATTTTCCTTTTATAAATTCATTTATTGACGGGGATAATATAGTCAGATTGTCAGCATTATCGGTTAATTTGGCTTCATCTTACAAAAAAACTTGCATTTCAAATGCAGATTTTACATGACTAAATTGGCTGTTTGATTACTTTCTCGTTCTTAACATTTTAATAAATTTATAAAATATTCTACTAGTATATAATAATACTGAAATTTAGTCTTTCTGTAAAATGTTTTAAGAAAATGTATTTTCTTTAGCTTTGTATTAATGATTATTTACAAATTTAGTAGCTAATCTGTCTGTTCTATATATTATATCTAAATATTTAAGATAAAAGCTTGCCAGTATATGTTATTGTTTAATTACTATAATTTGCTTCAGATTTTATTAGCTTATACATTTAAAATTATTCATTCCTTCCCTTTATTTTCCAATTAAGTATATATAATTAGTTAGATAGGATATTATTAAATGATGTATAATTAATCACTAAAGATAGCAAGAATAAATTATAAATTAATAATTCATTTGGAATAGGTATGTACTATAGCAAAAAAAGAAATTTTATCATTATCCCTTAATATACCAATAATGACATTTTCCAATATCAATATTGATATTTAAATATAATATATTTATTAATTATGAAAAAGTAAGCAAATAATAAGATCAATTTTGAATTAAGAATAGTGAATAAGATGTTAGTTTAAACATTAATAATTTGACTAAAAGTTTAGATATATGAGCTAATAAGGTATATAAATCTTTGTAAAAAACATAAGATAAAATGGAACACAATGGCCAAGACTCACTACAGTAACTAATTGCTGATAATAAAAGAAAGCAAAAAAAGAAATATTAAACTACGGAGGATGAAGAAAACATTTTATATCTTGATGAGACCCCAATGAATGAGTTCAATAGAAGTTTAAACACTTTATTTTCTTTTTATAAATGAATACAATTATGCTATATTTTTTTACAAGAAGAAAGTAAAAATGATCATATTCATGATCTTAAATTGTTAATAGCTTCATATTAATTAATAATTCGACAATAGTAAAATTAAGGACAGAGAAAAGATATGAGACAAGGATTTAAACTTAAAAAAAGGATGTTGAAAGGATTTTGAAAGTCTCCCTTAATTAATTAAAGATTCAAAAATATCAAGAAAAACTTAATTAGACCTTACTCAATATGCAATGAAAACAGAAAATTATTCATTCAATAAGTTAAAAATAAGGATAATAGCCAATATCCTCACAAATTAAACTAAACTCACAAACTATTTTAACCTACATTTCTAAGTTGAATTCAAAGATTCTTCAATATTTTAACAGCCTTGCTAGTTTTTTATATATTTAAAACGCTAAAAAAAACTTCAGAATAACGTCTTCTTGGATGACTCCATCGCTGTAGTTGCTGGAAAAGTTATGCCTATCAGAAATGCTAGTTCAAACCAATCTTTAGTTAATTTCATTTTTGAATCTGACTTATCTAATTCGTTGTTATTTTCATTGATTTTTATGGTAATAAGTACACAATTTTAGTCTTTGCTGACATTTCTTACTATATCTCTGATTTTTTTCAATTAATTCTTGCATACTAATAAGAAATAAATCATCATTGGTATTGATAGTAATCCAAACTTAAATAAAACTGGAGAATTATCAGTCAGACCAACTAAAATTATCAGTCATTCATAAGATTACTTTGGATAATGAAATAGATAAGTAAGATTGATTTTAATGCTACCTCCATCAGCCCTATTCTTGACTCCATATTGAACTAAAGTTCTCACCAAGGATGCGTAAAATAAAAAGCAAGAAATTATATTATGCAAATTTCGAATAAATTTATACAAATAATATAAAGACAAAGATGTATTGACTTTACCACAAACATTAGATTTAAAAAAAACCTTCAAGGTTAAAAACGAATTAATTAAATATTGTTAGTACAGGGTAAAGATATTGCTTCGAAGTAAGACCAACGATGAATACAACTCTTATAAAAGCTGATTTTTTATATTTAAGCATTATAATTTGAATTTGTGATATGAATACAAATTATAATAATTAATTATCCAAGGTAGCATGATTGTTAAGCCATTTGAGACTTGCCACAATGACGGCGACATGAAACATTTATATGAAAATTGCCTCAAAGTTCTATATAATAATGCCTATTATTGGTGTTGTCATTATATTTTTCGAAATCGTAAAGCATCAATCTTACCCATAACCCGTAATTCTTTACTTGAGAATTCTATTGAGTCTACGCTAATTATAACGATTTCTTGAATTTCGTCGAGTAAATGATCTCTAAGAGTTGTTTTCAAATTCAAAGTTCATACAAGATCTAATATCAACAAGCGAGTACTGAAAAAAAGATATCAATATCGATATCAATTTCTCTATTCATTTTAGAAGAGTTCATGTTGGGTCTCGAGAAGACTTACGGCGTCAAGATTCCAGCTGTGATTAGCATGGTACTATGTATAGTTAGTCATTATTATTATTATTATTATTTTAAAATGCAAAGTTAAAACTAGCAAATTTTGGTTTTAAATAATTAAAAATACAGATGAATCAAGAAAATTGTAAGATAGAATTGCAAGAAAAAACGATGTTAAATACAGGCAACCAAGAATCATTGCTAAGTTTATCTATAAACTAGTTGGTAATTATCTTGAGTACACTGCAAGAACCCAACTTTAATTATTGACATTCTTTAAATTATGTTACCTATGGCCAAATAGTACCGATCAGAAGCTGATTTTTCATAAATATCTGAGCTTTAAAAATATCAACATGCTTGAGTAGTTTTTATTTAGAATTAAATTGTTCATAATTTTATATAAATTTATATAGAACTTCATTAACTTTCACGAAATTGTTAATAATCCTAATGATTTTATCGATTCTAAAGTCCTATTAGTAGCTTTTCAAGATAAAAAAAGCAAATATAATTATATAATAAAAAGTTTTATACATTATTTTCTTCTTTTTTATATGGGTATATGATTATAATAAAATCATTTCTAAATGGATTGCATATATATATTCGATATAGATGAATAAATAATTGAATCAAAATATTAATAGTTTTACATTTAAACTAATATAGCGTATTTGCGGGTCCACACTCCTTTGGTAGCTTAATATTTCGACCTTTTGATAGATGTATGTGCTTGATTATTAGAACCAATTAATCATCATAGTGGACATCACTTAGTAAAGTGATGACGCACAAAAGTAATTTTGAGATAATGAGATCAAGCTATATAAAAAAAGAATTCTTGAAAACATTAAATTAATATCATTTGTAAATGAAATGAGATTCTCTTCAGAAAAACTTATAATATTTGGGCTAATCCTTGAGAATATCTAGGCATTTGGAACCGTTTGAATTGACGTTAGGATGATAGACTCTAGTAATGACTGTGCACTTGGGTGTCTTGAATGGGCAATCAGTAAGGAGTGGATGTTGAGGAAAGACACACCATCAGCTTATAGACTTTCATCAGGACAAAGGATTGAAGCTTACCAATTTACTCATCAACCGAAATTGAATTTATTTAATAATATCTATTGTTTACAAATGTTAATAATCTTATTCATCAAAGAGACATACAAAGCATTAACTTACAAGGGAATTTCCGCTAAGATCGATCAATTCCTTCTAGATTCTATTTAAAGGCATAATTAATATTTCAAACTTGAATTAACATTATATTTAATCTTTATAAGTTCTAATTTTTATACTTTCCAAATATTTCATCTTGATGGTGTAGCATTTTCTTGGCATTACTATAAAAACTTAAGATTTTATTTAATTTATAGAGAAATTTATGTTAAAAGCTTGTATCATTATATATATAGTTTAAATTAAATATTTAAGTGTAGATATTATTGAATAAATGTAGTAAATTAACTTATTTATAATTATTTGTTTTATTGTCACTCCGATTAATTTTGATTCTTTAATGAATGTTAAATATCTTTAACTTTTTCTGAAGAATTAACGAAAAGTCAACAATTTAAAACTTATTTAGAGATTATAAATTCTATTGAAATTATATTCTTTTTACACTGTTAAGAATATTTTGGAATATTTCAGGATAATATAATATTAAAATAAGTGATCTATTATAAATATATATAAAAGTCTAAATTAGTGGAATTGTAAATTATGAGAGTTTATATTTGCAATAATACTTTTCTTGCATGTATTTGTGTTGAAAAATGATGAAAATCGTATAGTCTTAAAATTAAAGCACAGCACATAATTATATAGTGAATTATAGTTAATTTTTTAGGGAGTTTTATCGAAGCAAGAAAATAATTTGATTTTAATTTATGAATCATAAAACTTTATTAATGAAATTATAACAAATTTCAAGTTACCATATTTATTTAAATGAAAATATAATAGGTAATTTTAGATTAAATATGAATGTGGTTAAATCATTTAAATGCTGCTTACATATTCTTAATCAATAACTTTAGTTCAATATTTATTATTATAAACGAATTCAAAATTTAAGTGAACTAATTCTTACAAAAAAATTGATATATCAATCTTTGTGCTCTCACAGCTTTTTAGTTCATCAGTTAAATCTATCATATAAATCTATCAATATATTTAAAAGAATTGTACGGAGAAGGTACTATACCAAAAGTATAGATTACATGTCTTTTATTTCTTCTACTATTTTGATCAAATTCTTAATTATATATGATTGAAATGAGAAATTTATGAGCAATTTAATACGATGTATTCATTAAAGGAACCTAAAAGCCAATCTATTTATTTCTAGAAAAGAAATACAAGTTTTATGCTAAATTAAGAAAATAAACAATTAATTGAAATAGGTGTTGTCAAAAATATCTTTTTCGGAATTTAAATGCAAAGATTGTGAATATTTTCCTTAAATAATTACCCAAGAAGTAAATTCGATGAGTTATCTAGAAAAGCTCTGCCTACTTTAGCGCTCTTTTAGTTTATATTCTTGTAGAGAATCTTTCAAAACTCATTAATAGTCGAGCTGAGGATGTGTTAACTATGTTGTAATTATTCACGATAACTTTGAGAAGATTCCCAAACACTAAGTATTTGAGGATCGGAGACTAGTTAATCAAAAGGAGGTCGTATAAGTGGAAAACTTGGTGAGTGTGAATAGTTAATAGTCATCTTGCCTAAGGTATTTCTTGTTGAAATACATTAAAAACGAAGTGAAACTTGATAAGGAATGGAGATCAGTATAATACTATTAAGAATAACTTGAACTTAAGAAAGATATAATATCATTTATTTAAAAAATGCGATGCTACAGGAATAATATGTTCGTATAATCTTTAAATTTATTTTTACTGAATTTGCATGTTTTTAGCAAGTGATATATTCCACTTAACTCACACTATTTTAATCCAGATTTGATATAATCAAGCCTGAGTCAAATGCTCTAATAATGAATTAAATTCATGTCTGAGCAAAAAGGATAATAGTTGAAATTTATGGAAGTTTTCACCAAGAACCGTGAGAAAAAATCTTAACTAGAATTGCAAGCATGAAGAATTCTGTTACGGCAGAACATTTTGCTACTAGACTGACAGAGTTTACTCAATAAATATAATCATTTTACTTAAATAATGAGATTATATGTATATTTAATAAGAATGTTAATTTTTGTATAGTATTTACAAACTTTCTTCTAATTTTGAATATATTTCATGAATATTTTTGAGTATGAAGAATTAAACAATAATCTTTTTTTTTAAAAATTCCATCTTTAATATTTAATTAAGAAATCTACTATTGATGATATATGTTTTCTTTCTATCAATCCCACTCCTTTTATCGATTTACAATATTTAAATGCTAATGACTATTACAAAAAGTAAATAAGTAAAAAAAGATTTTGAGGAACTTATTATCAATACTTAAATCTTTTTAAAATAATACAATATATATCCTAACAACTTCATTTTCGAGCAGATATTAAAATCAGATTTTATGATTTTCTATTAGTTTTATACGTACATTTCATAAATAACTCTATTTCTGGCTAATGAGAAATTAAGCATTTTTAACTTAAGCAAGTGAATGTTAGTATTAAAACGATTGTATATATTTATAAAACCAACGATTTATTATAAATTACTGGTCTGAAAGCAGTAAATAAAGGTAGTAAAGCATAATCAATCAAGAATATTTCTTCTCTTTACTTGTCACTTAAGATCTTAATGAGTAAGTTTATCTTTAGCTATATTAATTCTGGAACTTTTTTCAACACTTGCAGATTATTTTATAATTATTAAAATAAAATTAATTTAAACGATGTATTCTATATATCAATCAAATAAAAATTAAACTTAATTAAGAATCATTATTCATTACTTCTTTTACTAAAATTTTGTTAAAATTTGAAAAGTTTATAGAATATCAATATTTAATTTTCTTATGTAAATTGAATTTCTTATAAATTCTTATATTAGAGTTAAAATTTATATCAACTTCAAAATATCTATTAATAAGAAATTCTATTTTTTTAAATTATAGTAAAAGATCTTAATGTGACTTGGAATATTCAATATTTAAAATACTAATCTAAATATAATTATTTCAAAAAAGCTTATTTAATATTTAAAAAATAATTTTATGAATTTATATCTATTTCCCTATATTTGAACTAATCATATAAACAAGAATTACTTTTTTAAAATATAGGTATACTTGATTTTACTTACAAATGAATTTTGTATAATTTATTAAATTTGGCAACTTATTTCAATCTCTTTGGTATATTGTTTTACTTAGTTGTAACCATCTTAGCATCAGTATAAAAATCTTATAAGAATTCTACCTAGAACTAAACTGCTCTCATGACTTGAGATATCAGAACAAATGTGAGGAATCCCTGATTATATTTAAATTTTCTTTTGCTAAAAGATAACTAAGGCTGATTTAAGAATGGAAGGAATTCAATTTTATGGGTATTTCTTCAATAGAAAGTCCCCGAAAGAATTAAAATCTTTTGGGCAATATTTCACCTTTCATTTTATTGAATAGGTTTAAAAATTAATCTCCAAATTCGTAACGGGTAGGTATCTGAGTGATTTGTGCGGAAAGATCTATTAATTATAATAAATTACTTATATACAATCAAAGAGTACAATTACCGAGATACTTCAACTTATTTATTCTTATATTAGATATAAAATTCTGAGAAATTTTGATAGATAGATGTCACTTAAAAATTTAATCAAATTTATCTCTGTTTATCTAAAAGCAATCTATGGTACTTGCTAAATTATATTATATTTTGATAAAGAATAGATAAATATAAACATAAAAATGTATTTTAAATGATAGAAAAATTTAAACACTGTCATGATTTATATATCTGTCTGTCACTGTATTACTAGTGAATTATAGAGAAAAGTAGGATCTTCTGTTGAATGGGTGGGTGATAGATGAAGGAAAAAAAATTCAATCTCATAAAGAAATGATTTGGGAGGAGCCGTTTAACAATATACAGACAATACTTACATAATAAATCATGGAAGTCTCATAAATTATAATAATCTGGAAGAAATAAATCGGGGGCGTTTCCAAAAATAACAGCTCTAAATTAAAAAAAATTTTGTATTTTTACTATTTATATAGAATTTGTTTAAAAAATGTCAAAATTAGCATCGGGTTTTGGAAAGTTCTTTAGCAAATCGCATACTTTTTGTCATTTTCAAAAAAGTTAAAATTGCTTTTCAAAACTTCGAGGCCCCACACTATTGTTAATTGTGGGGCGCTGATCACAATACGCTATTGAAAAGGCGATTCGGTCACGGCATGACCACGAACGAGGATTGAGAAGATTTTATGTTACTCAAATGCCTGTTTTCATAGGCATAGAGGCCTCGTATGGGAAATGAGAAACCCCCTTTCGTCTCTATCCCAGCTTCTAAATATCTTTATCATGGGTTTCCTCGATAAAGCGAAGTCAGAATTGAAAAATATTTAATGGTTCGCGAGATAGCTTTGCCAAAAGTTCATCGCAATTCTACTAAAAATGCTAAAAAAAGTGTCAAATTTTAAGTAACTGCACCGTTATTTTCTTGTATAAATTTGTATTTCTTCTCAAAAACTTTGACTAGTTCATATTATACAACAATTTAAACTTTATTACTTTTATCTTTGCAGTGTTCTAAATGATTTAAAGAAATAAATTAATGGTTATTAAATTTAAAACCATTTTCTATTTATCAAACCAATATTTTAATATCTTTCATTTTTATACTCTGATTTCAGAGTTATTATTGAGTTAAGTTGTTAGTTATAGAATTAATTATTAAAATTAATATATATAAATGGAAACTATTCTCTATTTAGAGCATACATTATTAAAATCACCAAAGTTTAAGAAAATTGTCATTATAAAATACCATATTTTTTCTTATTAAATTATCATAGATCACTATTTTGTATAAAGTTGGTCTAATGATTGAGAGAAGTGACCGATCTGACTCTCGAAAATCATGATTGATGGTCCACATTATCAAAAGGATATAGTAATTTACATATTTAATAAGTTTTAATATATTTTTTTAGAAATTAATATATAATATAACATATACTACCCCCCATTATGTGGTTATTGCCTTTTAAATTCGTATTTTATACAAGGTAAATTGCTTTAATTTTAAGTCATTTTATTGTAAATTTTCTACTAAATTTATAATAAGTCTAAAGGTAAATAGAGATTTATAAAGTCTACAAATATTTATAGATTTTTAATGCTATTTTAAAAATGTGGATGCAAATTAAATAAAATATTTTTCATTATAAAGATTTAAGATTAGTTGAATTAATTTATATGCTAAAAAAAGAATAAAACTAAAATACAAATATATGAATACATTATTATACTTCAATTATTAGTATACCCTTAAAAAATGGAATTTACTTCATATTCGTAATTTCAAATTTTATCTTTCATACATAAAACTAAATACAAAAATATTCCTCAAAGTTCTTAAGCTTATTTTAGTCTTTTATGAAATCGGTATCATATGTCTAATCTTGATAAGTAAAGCTGTAATACTATCAATTTTTTAAGTAAATTATTGACTATATTGTAGCTGAGTAATAACAAAAGAATACATTAAGGTTTCATGAAGTCATTTAATTAAATATAGTGTCTTAATTCAAATAAAAATAACTGTCATCTTAAAAATAAAATTATAAGAGAAGATTTTGTAATGAATGACAATTGAAAAGACTAGAAAGTGGTCTTGATAGATCCATAAAGAATCTGCTTCTTATAAGCTTTCATTTACAATTCGGGCAGTATTTCATTAAGAGTGCATTTACTAAATAAATAAACACAAGCCAATCATTTGTTGTTACTGCAAATAATGTGTTAATAATTTTACTTAATTGTGTTCAATTAATTTTAATTCAAATATTAACTTGCTCTTCTTTGTATTAATCACTTAATATTATTAATACTGGGAGCTATACTCATTTGTTGTTAAGTGAATATAAATAAATTGATATCTTACTTCTTAATAATTTAAATGATATTTTACATCTTCAAGACATACTTTTGATAAGTAATAATAAATTGAATTAATGTGTATAAATATTGCAACACCAACAATATGCTCTATTACTTGAATAATGAGTAATTCTATGGTCGCAATGAGAAACAGAAAGGATCATTAACTGCTTATAATCATGAGTTAAATATAGTCACTTCTGTAGATAGAGTATACTCAAAGTACAACATAAAATAAATTGATTGCTGATTGGCAAATGATATAATAATTGAAAAACCAATAAAAGAATTGAATATAAGCATATAGAAAATGTGTAATGCCTTAAAAATATTAATATAAATAGTTCATATATTTTAAAATGATGATATATATTCAATTTATTTATACTGTAATATTATTTTAAAGTCCAATCAATTTGTTTGATCAACATGTAAACATATTAAAATATGGTTGAACTATTAATATTGAAATATTTGTTTTTAATCATAATGTACAATATCATTATCAAAATAACTTCAGGAGTATTATTCTTACTAATCTTTGAAATTTATATTCCTAAAAACATTTTAAAAAATTAGATCTTAAGATTTAGTTATACACAGCCATTCAAAAGAGGATACATTATATTTTCTGAAGAAATTGATCCCTTAATTTACTCAAAAAAAGATTTTAATGTTAATTGTAAAGACAAAAAATAAATAGCAAAACTAAAAACTACCTTAAAGCTAAATTTATCTATTGATTGTGTGTTGATTACTTATAAAATCATTTTACAATCTATGAGCTAGCACTAATAAAGGTATTCAAGAAACATATCTTCTTAACAAACTTACTTAAATTGGACCACTTGGCCCGAGAAGAGTCTTTTATAGTAAATTAAATAACATTAGTGGTCACATGAATATGCCCTTCAGAGTTGTGTGTTGTAATTCTTATAAATTAAAATCGGATTCCTTGCCCTTCAAAAACTCAAAATTATATTTATATTCAGAGCAACCTATCATGACCAAAAAAAGGTCACAATTATATAGAGCTATGAGGGCCAATTATGATTATTTGACCATAATTATATAAGATTAGTAAATCTTGCAAAAAATGATCTAATTTGTTCAGTCCCAATACTCTTGTCCCTGTATTCTGATCGGTCTATCTCATGACTTCAGTGTCTATTGACGCTGGAATTTTACATTACTAATTGTATAATCTTTACAAATCTTTAATATCCTTAACCATTACTTCCAGTGCCCTTAACTTGTTGTCTAGCTGTCCTTTGATGGTACAAATTAACCCAGCTAAGATTTACAACTTTTTATATAATGGTCATGTTAACACCCTAAATTTGCCTCTATTTTCTCATCATTCTTTAGAACCTTAGAAACTTATCCAATGGTTAAATGCTGCAGATCGTATAATTTTGAGCTCCTATTCCAAAATTGGCACCTTTTTAGATCAACAGAAAAGTACTCCTTATAGATACCAAGGCCAGCAGCTAAGTGTAATTACTTAACATGGACTTGTCCTCGAGTCAAATGTATTTATAAAATCTTAATGAGTAATTTATATTCTCTGAAAAGTCCATAAAATATATTTTGCTCCTTTTATATATTTTTAATTTCCAAAAGAATCATTTATACTTGTCAACAATAATGTTAATTTATATATGATTTTTAAAGTTTCATTAATGCTCTTTATTTACAAAAATGTTTTTTATTGAATTTGACATAATGCTAGTTTTTCAACTCTATTAAATATTATAAATCTATTTTATATCTGGATCTTATTGTTCTTAGTTTAGGGTCATTTGCGACCTCATTAAATTCATGAATTTACATAGATTTATCTGCATTTAAATGCCATAAAATTAAATATGCATAGTTCGAAAATTGTCTGGCTACTCTTTGAGGTAATATGATATGACGAACAATATTTTATAAATGATCAATAAAACATGAACTTGCTTATAGCTAATTTATATCTTTTCTCTATCTTATTTAATAGTGCTTTTAAATACAGGTCTTCTAGAAGAATCATGATTACTCAGCTCTTAAGGTTTTTGCCCTATTGATTAAATTTCTAATGAGGATGACGCCTTAAAAGTTTTAGTCATTTAAATTAAGCTTTGGTCAAATTGACCCCTTTCTTCAAAAATATATAGTAATGTCAAATGGGTGATGCATCTATAAAGTATTTATATTTACAATAAATATATTTTTAAATCTAAACGAAATTGTATTTATTCATGGAATTCCTTTTACTACAATAATAGCAATAAGCTTTAATTATAAGGAAGTCACTCAATCAAAAAGAGGTCAAGATACTTAGTTGTCTAGCTTCCCCTATTTTTTAAATTAACTATGATTTAATCTAATATTCTTTTTGATTAATCACACAATTTTTTCAAAATTAATTATAACTTTTGATATAAGCTCTCATAATTTTACATTTTTATTAATTAATAAGTTGCTCGCAGAGTTACATATAAAATAACACTATACAGAAGTTAAATACTCTACATATTTGGTACTAAAATCTACATGATTCAACTTTATTACAAGCTTTTAATAATCATCTTAATAAATAGTAATATTTTTATGTATTTTGCGGAAATCCCAACAGCTTATTTGCGACACTTATCTCTATTTCCAGAGTGAAATTTGGGCTTATTAATGCCAAAAAAAGCTTCATAAATAATAATAGTTCCTCAAGCATGAATAATAAATGAATGAACTTAACCAGTAGAAAATGATGCTTTTTAAGAAGAGGATTTTGTTTAAAAAATTACTTAAGATGCTATCTCAGTTTATGAAGACTAATTAATAAAGCAGGCCAGCAAAGCTATACTGTCTAAAGAGACTCAGCAGTAATAAAAAAGTAAAAGAAATTATAATTATTTCATAATTAGGATCATAAAGAGATCAAATAGTCGCTATAGTGAAGTATTTATGGTGTTAATCGTGATGTTTTAATTGCAGTATGTGAAATAGTCCTCAGAATTATAGTTTAATGACATAGATTGGCAAAAGTTTCTTTCATAGTCTACTTAAATACCCAATTTTTAATTAAATTTATCTTAATAATAAACAAAATTGGGTTTGCAAAAAATTCTTTAAAGTCAGAGGTATCAATGAGGAGTATGAGTATTAGATAGCTTGAATAGATAAAATAGTGTCCTGATTATTATAAACATAAATGAAGTTCCAGGTTTGTCATAGTCCGATGATGAAACTTTAAAGGAAATTGAATGAAGAGTAATTTGTTAATGACTCTGATCAAATACTCATTTTGGTAAATATACCTATTATTGCCAATTGATTGAGATTTAACTCATATAGTTTATAAATGAATGTTAAGGTTGTGTTAAATATACTTTTCTAATTAAAACACCTTCATTTTAAACTGGCTACTAATATAAATTTGTATAGTTTCCATAATATATACTGAGTTTATTTTAATTGTTTTTTATAATTATGAATATAAAATTGAAATTATAGGCCGCTATTGAAGTAAACACCCAATGAATTACAAAGATTTCAAGAGTAAAATTGCTACTTCTGGGAAGAAAGAAGAAAAATCATATTAATTTAAAGATAGGTTCTGCCTTTATTCTGTGGAGAATTTTAATGTCTAGCATAAACCGGATATTTATATTAAAATGTATATATTTTATGCGTTTTTTATTTTAATAATTGAAAGAAAATTAATGAATGTTATAATCAAACTATATAAAAGAGGTAATTCAATGAGTTATTAGTTGAGTAATTGCCATCATGAAACTACAGACCATCTTGTAAATGGAAAATTAAGATTTGAATACGAGAAATTAAAAATTCTGAGGGATCCACAATTATTGAGTGTAATTTAATAGTTTAAAAGTGATTAATTAGAATATCTCACTTTTTAAATGATAATAAATTTAAGAAGGGGCAAAATCAGTAAGATTAAACAAAGCAAAAAAAGCAGCTATTTTAACAATGAATCTAGTCAAATAGAACTCCTTGAATTTTTATGTATTTTATAAAATAAATAGAAGTTAGTGATTGTTTAAGTATTGTTTTATTATTATATATCCTACCATAAGTGAGAAACAACTCATCATTTAATTAATTAGTAAGTTATGATTATGATGGAAGTATAATCGCTGGATCTAAGTAAATTAATAACATCTATATTTATTAGTAATAATTCCAGTTTAAACTTATTCATTCGCTTGATTAATTTAAACTTTATAATGAATTCCATTTGTAGAATCCAATCACAGCAGCAATATTTGATATTTTCATTTATTTCTTAACAATTTCAGCAATATTTTTTTCAACATTCGGTGAATCAAACCTTAACAAGGAAATTTCCTAATGAAATTTATGATTAATCTTTTCCTTAGTTAACCTCAATCGATTAAACTCTTTTATATTGTGTTAATTATTTAATAAACTACCAAAATAATTTATACTGAGATAAAACCATCCAGATAGTTAATCAGACAACATGATAATTTCGCAATTTAATTTTTGATAGTCTCATCATCACCATTAAATAGCCAAAAGATGAGAAACCCATTTCCTGGATAGATAGCTGTGTTTTTTAAAGATATTATAGTTATAGCATTTTGATCATACTTTGATTATTCACAGCAAAACTTAAGCATAAAATATATGATATTTCATTATTTATTTGAGTTTATCTAAATAAACATGTTAGATCAGTATATAATAATATATTTATATCAAAGTATTGCAATTGATGATTTAGAGATTTCAACAGCAATTGATAATAAAAAAAGTTAAAACTTACAATTTAAGATTCCTCGTATCTATCAGTAATTTATCTGTTGCTGTTAAGCTATGATTTCACAAGCTACTAGCTTCTATGGATAGTTCGCTTAAGGAAAAAAAATACATGTTATAAGGTTAATAAAAGGTGATCATTAATTTTAAGTATCATTATAATATTAATATCATGATGAATTATTACTTCTTGTTAGGTAAGTTATTTATGAAATTTGAAGTTTAGATTTCTGAAGTTTAATAATTATTATAATTATTTCAACAATTATTTTTATTATAATTGAATGAGTAAATATTACTAGTTAGTAAAAGTGATTATGATTTCTACTTTTGTTCTAACTTTAAATACAGCTGATTGCTTTGCTCACAAATAAACCATTATCCCAGAGTCCCCCTTATAAAATATTTCAATAGTCAGTGAATTTTCAATATTAAATATTTGTTCTGTCAGTTCCATACTACAGTCGCCTTATAATGCATATTGTTACTTAAGAAAACGATGTTGATATTATTTCTTTTGCCATTTCAGTCAAGTAATCTTACAAGGTTAATTTAAATAATTGGAGAAATGTTAGAGAAGTAAGTAAAGCGAAGATGATTACTCACTTATTGGTGCTGAGGCTGTGCTTTGTGGCAAAACAAGAGGATGTTACTTCACTATATTTTAAGGAACCCCATATATACATATGGCGGAAGTAATGATTTCAGTATAATTGGCTTTATAAATAATGTCTCATAGTAGTGATTTATCAGGTATTAAATATAGAAGCTACTAAAAAAAAGGATAGTTTGTTAATGTATCAAGCTTACTACCTTACATATTAATGATTTGCTTTATATTTCAACTTCATATTTAGCATTGTCTGCATATTCTTATTATTCGTACATATAGATAAGAGGATATATTTTTTAATTTATATTATAGAAATACATATCACTATATAAACTACAATGAAAATAGTTATAAACTTTGGTTATAATTAAATATCATAATCTCTTTCCTAATGATTATTGAAAAACAATTTGTTATTGACCCTATTTTCATAAATTTAAATGTAGGATATTCCTCGAACCCAACGATTTTATTAAAGAATGATTAATATTAAAGTATCATAATGAATTCATGTTTAAATTCAATGCATTATCAAGGAGCTTAGTTGTATATAGTAATGATATAATGAAAATGGAGATGCATACTTTTATAATTTAAATCAAAAACATCAATAATTTATAGGCTTCTTACAAGCATTATTTAACAATTACAAATTCATACATAGAATATAATGTTTGATTTACTACCTGTGAAAGTGTTTGAGATAAAATAATTAAGATTATAATTAGAATATTGCTCAAAGACTAATTCAAAAAGTCTTCTCCTATAGCATACAATATTATGAATACATGCAAGTTCCTTTTTTACCATAAATCAAGCATTTGAAGCTATAAATACATATGTTGAAATATCTATACTGTCAATTCTATATATTTAAAGCTCATTATATATAGGCAATAAAGTATCATGGTGGTCATATCTACAAGCATTTGATTATTTTTTTTACAAAGAATAACTTATTCTTGGAATGATAACTCGTAAATGACTCCACCATGTTAAAACAATTAGACTAATATAGTTAAAGGTCTTGTCGTTATTGTATCTTTTTCAAGTTTGAGTGTAGTATCTTCATTTTGTGGTCCTTTTACTTTACCTTTGTAAGAAACAAACGGAGAGCCGTTCGAATAGATTAAACTCAATGATTATTTGGATAGAAATACAATTATAAATAATGATTTGAATGAAATAAATGTTTACATTTTTATTCACTTTATCATGTAGCCGGCCTCTTCATAAATTATATAATGATTAATCACTAATTTCAAGTTGCCATATACAATTCATGTCAAATAAAAGAGTAGATTTATAAGCAATAAGGAAGTTATAAATTTAAATGAAAATTTAAAATAAATTCTATATTTTTATTATTGGTAGCTTTTAATTATTAACAAGAGTACTTATTATATAGATATATATTTATATAGGGCCTGAATCAAAAAACTAAAAGCTACCAAATTTAATGTGACCGTTTTTAATATTATTGGCCTCAATTAAAGTTAAATCA
The DNA here is from genome assembly GCA_000711775.1 of Oxytricha trifallax. Lineage (NCBI taxonomy): Eukaryota > Ciliophora > Spirotrichea > Sporadotrichida > Oxytrichidae > Oxytricha > Oxytricha trifallax. The sequence continues at coordinate 47,775 of ARYC01003474.1, forward strand.
CAACAGCTATAAATGGAAACCTCTCTACCTAAGACTATCAATACAGGGCGATAATAGCTCCACATCCATCTCGAGTCGCCTCAAGTGTCGCTTCCACATAGCCATTACCAGTAGCATGGCTCCCCAACAAGCAGCAGTGAATGGCGAGGAAGAATGGAACCATAGACAAACTAGGTAATTACTGCAACATCATTAAAAGCTTCAACATCTCAAGGCTGACATAGAGCATCAGTGGATTTGTAGGGCCTATCGATAAGCTGACCATCTCTTGTAAGACCGACAATACTTGTGACTCTCTGGGCGGTTTGGAGGTGAGTATTGGCGTTGTTCACGTGATTCCTCATAGCATTGCTAGTGATCTGGGCATGGCTTTGCGAACACATTCTAGCTGATTTTACTAGTATTTAGCACAAGGATTGCATGAGTAATTGAGGTTAGAGGTCTTGTATTGCCAGATATCCAGGCATAAGTTATCATTGATGCTCCTGACAACTGAGTATGTTCACTTTGGTGCGAAGAAGATACATCGGAGCTCTGAAGCACGAGAGTGGATGAAAGATTGATTGGATGAGATGCTAAAGAACTTAAAGCTAGATGGTTAGTGCATCAGGAATCCTTAGCCCATCTAATGCCACATGGTTAATCTCCCGAGAAGATCTAATCATGCTATTAGGAAAACTCCGAGGCTACTTCACTGCATCGGGGAGGAATTCAGATAAGCACCAGAGGAAAGCAGCAAAGCGCCAAAGGAAAGCAACTGCATGCAAGAAGAGCGTGAATATAGCCCGAGATACAACGAAAAGACATGAAAGGCGCCCGGCTAAATGGCTTTGGTATAGCATGAGAAACAAAGATGCTCAATTATCTCGGCGAGTCGGAGGATCCATCTCCCTGCATCTTTTAATAAAGAATTGTGTGGTACACCTGGCTGGAAACAATTCGAAGGTTCGCCCCTTACTTCGTTTGCTAAATCCAAAGTCCAAAAATGCATGAATTCCCAATGTAGGTAATTTGATCATTTTCTGAAGAAGCCCATTAAATGATTTAGCTAAAATAGGACTATTTAGGTGAATATATTTGATTAATCAACTTTCCACATTTCTCTTTATTTATATTAATTTATTTATATTTTTAGGTACTCTACAGCATTTTAGCTGTTTTACGGTAGAGTACCTTAATTATATTAATTATCAAATAAATTAAATTTAAATGCTATTTTTAAATGTAGCTGTAGTTTTAACAAAAAGTAATATATAATTTATATTTATTTACAATAAGTGAATCAATTAAATTTTCTTCTATATTAAGTAACTAAATTTTAGAAAATATGTTTTTCTAATTAAATATTTTTAATATACTCTAATTTATTAATTACATTTTAATTATATATTACTTTTTGTTAAAACTACATGCTACATTTAAAAATAGCATTTAAATTTAATTTATTTGATTTAAATATTAAGGTACTCTACCGTAAAACAGCTAAAATGCTGTAGAGTACCTAAAAATATAAATAAATTAATATAAATATAGAGAAATGTGTAAAGTTGATTAATCAAATATATTCACCTAAATAGTCCTATTTTAGCTAATTGCTGGAGGCAAGAGAGCAGATAGAGACCACGAAACTGATGCAGAGGCTGTGCTATTCCTTACCACTGAGAAAGCAATCAAGTTCCTAATAGCTTCATCTTAAATATCCTTTTTTGAACAGCCAATATCTGTCAACATTCGGACAAAAGTGTCAACATTTTAACATCAGAAGCTTAAATGCAGAATATAGTATATGTTGAAGAGCCACGATCAAGAGCCAAGACCCCAAACTGAATGTGCCATGCAAACAAAAAGGAAGGAAAGCATTGCCATAAATCTCACGAGGGCTTGCAATATAAACAGAGTAGCTCTACAATAGTAGGAATTACAGTACATCTCTTTTCCTAATACTATCTATACCTTCACTCATAAACATCCAAATATACTAAAAAAATTCGCCAATTAAATTGCCTAATATAGTAATAAAGATCTTGTATATATAAATAATCTATCCTATTTAAATTTACCAAATGAAGCTTGTTTGAGAATTTATTTTACATTTCTCCCAAATTCTTTTATGTAATTAACAACACTTTTGCTTAGTTTTACTAACCATTCTCAGTGAATCAGTCTCCAACATTAATTGATTAAGATATGATCAAATAGCTAGGAGATATTAACAAAAACATTTCTCAATTCCTTGACTAAAAATTTATATTTATTTCACCTAAGATTAATAGGATATTCCTGTGTATTAGATAAACATTGCTACCTCTATGAGCTATTTCAGAACAGAATCAGTTACTCAAGTAATTAATGCGATATTTCATTGTAAATATGATATACTTTCAATGGAAGATGATATATAAGTGTCATTTCGATTAAAATGAATAAAGAACAATTGATTTAGACAAGGTGAAGAGTTATTTATATGTATTTTATTATATAAATTTGAATATAATAATATTTTATGCCTATTTGAAGTGTTAAATGTTTAATTATTATAATATTCTTGAATCTAAAACATAAGTTCTTGACTTTCTGTTTCAAATTATAAAGGAATTAGTTCATAATTCATATTGCTAAAATAGATAAAAATAGGAAATTATATAAATAAATCAAAATAAATTTAATAATATTAATTTTAACCAACTTTAAATTTCGATTGTATTCCAACAATTATAGATGAACATTTCAATTTGAACAAATTTCAACAAGAATCACTGATTTTAAAGCAGGATCTTCGAATTTTTCAACTGATTCACTAGTTTAGTAACCAATAGTCAATTTTACTGTCCAACTTTGAAAATGATTGGCAATCATTCATATCTATGCCTAAATTCTCGTAATCGAGAGTGGAATCACCATAAATGGTCAATAACTCGTTGCTTGATAAGTGTTACGTAAAATTTAAGACCCTATCGTATTCTCCATGTTTTAAAACCCCCAGCTCAGCAACTTTCAAGTCCTGCTCGACTGTTTGAGCACCAAATTCGATACCTTTATTGGACGAGGAGCCAAAATGATGATTTGAATGAGCGAAAATGAGAGAGGTTTTTGGATTTTCGTTTGATTAGTTAAAATTAAAACTTAAAAGTGTGATATGTAATAAGGGGGCTTTTAATCAATAAATTTGACGATTCAACTGCAGTTTATGGTTAAATTGGTTGCTTCTATAGTCCCTGCACTCCAACTCATCGTCTTTCATATCAATCTCACACAAATCCATGCTTGATGCTGCTGCACCACTGCTTCACACTGAAAGCCCAGAGCTTGTTGACGTCTGTCTTGGTCATTGCCTTCAGAATCTGCGAAAGCCGCTTCACCAGGTGGATCCTATAAAAAGTTAGGCCCAAAATACTTACTTGCTGTCTGCTTGCTCCTAGCAGAGGTGCCTCTTGATGTAGGAGAACAACTGCTCGATGGGGTTAAGCCAGGGTGAGTACTCTGCATTGAAGAGACAGTGACCTTGAACTTCCTAGCAGTCTCCAGCACCTCTGAATACTTGTGAATGACCGCGTTGTCCATGAGCAGCACGATCTTCTTCTGGGCGAGATCCTTGTCTGTGCGCAGCTGGCGCAGGGTGTGATAGAGGAAGTTCTAAAACAGCACAGCATCGAAGGCCCCCTCAATGATTTGGCTAGAGATCAGCTGGTCCTTGGTGATAGCTGCCACAAAGCTCATCGAAAATTGCTATCTCTCAGTGGATTCCTTGGTGATTGAGAGATTTCGAGCCAAGACCCCGTAAGACCCTAACCGCTGGTTGACTTGTTGCTTCGCGAATGCGATGGGAGTAAAGGTGAATGATGGTAAGGCCTCAACTGCATCGACTACAGCTTGGTGCTTGATTACTGCCCTTAATGGACTTAGGGAACTTAGAATCATCTATAGAAGTGTCAAAATCCATAGAATTCGCTTACCTTCCTGTCGGTTCTTTGTGATTTAGCTGCTGCTTTGAGGCCTGCTGGACAGCTGCAAGCGTCGGGGAGTGATGCATGCCATATTTTCGTTGCCATTCGCGCTCAATACCTCGCTGCCCTTGCGTTGAGTTGATTATAGTCTGAGACTGGCCAGGTTCTGGACCAATGGAGTGAGAACAGAAGCATATTTGAGAGGGGTTTATGGTTAGCTGCTGGATTTCTTGGAGGAGCTCTATATTCTGATCGCGCTGAAGCGCATCTGCAGGGATGTCTATTGAGCACTGCCCTCTGGGGCTTCTAGGATAGGTGACAGCTGAGTATACTTGTATTTGTCGCTGAATTTGACAGGGGTGGCAGCGATGCTTTACTCCTTAACATCAAAGATATGCTCTCTCTAGGCGGAAGATTTCCTCCGTAACTTTGTAAAGATCGATTTCGAGTTTGGCCTTGAAATTTTTTATGGAACAATTCCAGATCCAGCCACTAGTCGTGCAGTATTGCCAATTTAGTCTTCTTAAGCTACTATTGAACCCTTACCATCAGATTCGACATCTCTCGAGCTGCTGATGACGCTGTATTCAAATAGTCAAGCAAAAGCAGCAATACTTACCTCGAGGTTCCCAGAATTGCTTGGGGTCTCAGAATTTCAGCATTCAATCACTTTCATCTTGAATTAAAACTTGGTCTTTCAAAAATGGGGTGTTCGGGGTCTTCATTTTATCATACTTTCTGGCCCCATTGATTATAGATGCGTTCGACTCGATGTTAGAGTAGCCAACCAGCATCTCGCCATACTGGATGACATCGTCGGTGACGAGAACCTCAGTCTTACCAACAACAGGGGCCAGAGAGGAGTCAACTTATTGGCTTTCCTTGTGAAGGGCAGCTGAATTGAAACCCCATTGCTTTGTAGGCATGTAATCGCTCCTGAAGTTGGATTCATCCACTGATATGATCACTGCATCCTCCAAGAATAGCTGCGCGAGCAGTCTTGACACCCAAAGCCTCTTCTCGTTGAAGAATGGGTCTCTATACTTCGCATTGGCGTTCTGGGCTTTGCCAAATCGTAAATGGAAACTTTCCTTGAGTACCTTTAATAGCATAGCAACGCTGGGCACTGTTAGGTTCTTATATTCTTAGTCCTTACTCTGCAATTCAAGCAAGTTATGATGCAGGCGCCAGCCAGTGATCTTGTAGATACCTTGCTGTTCAAGTATAGTAGCAATCGCCTTCAGCAACAGCGGGTGCTCCGCGTATTCTTCCTCCCATTCTTGAGCTTTTGTTTTGGATTCAGCACTCTGTGCTCCACCTCATACTTGAACTTCTCGATTGCTTTGTATACAAATGGTCGATCCACACCCATTTCAAGTGCTATATCCTTGGGTTTCATGCCCTCCACCTTGTATTGTTAAACCACTTAGATTTTCTTTAGCGCCAGCTTCGCATCTCGACGTTTCAGGTAAGGATTCTTGGAGGATCCATTCATTGGTTAATGGTTTGAGTATTCACGATTTGATAAATCGAAAACCCCACCCTGCTCTTTCATGAAGTCTTGCAGGCCTTACCACAGCTCATCGTTCTACTTTATCTGCAGGTTCTTATGCATTACATTAGAGTTTCTCTACCCTGTATACTGTTATGGCTTTCTAATCATACGAAGGTACTGCTCAAGGCCATAACAAAGCTAGTCATCAGTTGCCAAACTTGAAATATCGACTAACGATGATACTGCTCACTAAACATTCTCCAATGGCAGTCGTATGATTTGTCCACCCAGAATGCCCATCGTTGATGGCGGCACCTAACCATTGTTAAGGAGAGTACCTGAGGTGTAAGTGAGCTTCAATGGCTTAGGAATTGAGGGGAAGTTGGTGCCCAGCACGACTGATGTCCACTTGAGTATAGTCTTCTACTATGGCTTCAGCGTACTCTGCTTGATTTCCTGTAACTCTTGATTGCAGAGAAACCCAAAGTTCAGAATCGACTACGATGAAAAGGAATTGTATGAATGTTCGCTACCAATCGATGATGTATTGAATGAATGTAACATTTCCAATAACTAAGTGCTGTTCCTTGTGGGGTTTATATATATTACAGTCTTTTAAAGTTTAATAGTTAATACTAATAACTCAAATCACACAAAAAACTCAAACCAATGAAAATCATTCTGAGATTTTGAACTATGATTTAAGTCCGATCTTTCAGAATTTTATAATTAATTTAATGATTTTCGAAGATTTCCTGCTTCCCACAGGAACTTTTAACTTCTCCAACACCGATTTCGATAAACTCAGGCACATCTCTTCAGCTATGTAAGGGGATCGTGCCATCAGATTGATGCTGCAACATGCCAAAGTGACTGTGGAGTGCAAGAACTCCAAGCAAAACCTTCTTCAACTGTTCCTTGCTCGAATTCCTCGCATCAGGAAATCCATTCAACATCGCCTTGCTCATGAAGAAGCTGATCCAGTGCAAAGGAATGAACCCTATTCTGACCGAGTACGTTTGCAAGCCAGCCAGTAACTTTGTCTCATAGATCATGAGTCAGGTTAGCATTAACACTGCCACTCAGTCTACGTTCACTCTCGCCGAGGCAGAATAATTCCGCAAGGACATGGATGATTTGATTTAATCTAAAAACATCAACATTCAGATCCAGAAAGGTTCAATTCAAAGCCAGACCAACTATACCATCAGTGGTAGTTCATTTTAAGTTAATTACCCTATGCCCGCAGACTACCAAGAGAAGAAGTTCACCAAGCCTACGACCAACTAAAATGTCAAGAGACCCCTCAAGATTTCAGGACTCGAGATCAAAAATGATGTTGATCTTCTGAATGCTTTCAAAGCCAAGTACAACAATCCCGCAGAACAAGATTTTGTCAAGGAAATCGAGGCTTTGGCAGATGAAGCTGTGCTATAAGAAGCTGAGAGACTGAAGAAGACCTCAAGGGGACAAAGTGCAAACCCATCACCTACCAACCCTCTACCTAAACCAGCAGCAAGCAGCCTAAACTCTTCGAAAAGTCGCACCCAAGTCAATCATTATGTTGAAGATGATGAGGATGATGATGATCAACAATCCCCCAAACAGATGAAGTAACGCGTGACCACTCCTTACAACCTGAGAAACATCCCCTCAGTGAAGAAGACCACCTTCGAAAGCGATTCCAAGAGCAAGTTTGCCAAATAAAGAGACTGCTATACCCCAGAGCCCTCAAGAAGCAGACTTCAAAGCCAGAGAGAGCCCAGCTAAAAACAACCCTACAGTGTGAGAAAGAGCAGCAATTTTAACAACTCTGACCATTCAGAGGAAAGGGAGACTCGATATGACAGACATCACCAAAGCCAGACCAGGAAATCAGCTTATGGAAGCCAATTCAGCTGCGCTATGAGAGTTTCTAACTACGAACGACCTGCATGTGGTGTTACTGAAAGCATGATGAACATGAACTAAAGCGTTCCCCCAATCCTAATGATAATTTCAATTGGGAATTGATTGAGGCAAAGCTAAAAGAGGACTATGAGACTATTCTCAAGAACACCATCGCGGAAGACCTGAAAACCTCTCACTACTTTAGAGATGTGATTTAACTTATCACCCAGTTCGAAAAGAAATACGCGAAGAGTGATTGCTTCGGTGAGTTCCCTCTTCTGGAAATGCTTTAGAATTCCCAAAAAATGAACTCTGGAACCTGTGCTGTTAACTTCTTCTTTGCAAACAAAAAAGTGGTCTAATATCAACTTGAGATGAAAAGAAAATCTTGCTTCGTTGAAAAAGACCGAGAGGTTCAGCTAATTACTCAAACAACGTACAAGAGAATGCTTGGTAAGAGAGCTGAGTAAGTAGACCTTTCAGACGTGATAAAAGAAAATGAAAAGCAGAGATTAAAGAGACAGAAAACCTCTCTCAATTCACTAAACTAAAATAATATTGATGGTGGTGATCCCGATGACGGAGAAGAAGACCAGTAAATGCTTAATGTCGATGCCAATCAAGGCAGCCTTGAGCAACACAGATACCCATTAAGTTCTAGCAAGAAATACCACCAGAAGACTCTAAGCTCAAATGTTGAGTAAGCATCTCAAAGCCAAGTCAAGGACAAGCTTGACATGATCCCCAGCCATTTCTTATTCACTCGCTGTTGGTATGTCAAGGAGAGATTTGAAGAGTTACTGCCCTCGGAATATTTCCAATACCCATTCATGATTCAGAAAGCTAATGAATGTTTTGAGTACATACAGGATAATTTCGAGTCTTCTTGGTACAATTACACTGGTTCTCCCTTCTTTAACGCTTCTGTTTACAGACTAATGTTTACCCTCATCGATTCATCCATTAACCAAACAGAATCAAGGATTACCAGTACAGGGACAAGCATGCATTCAATCCCAATGTAAACTTCTGCAGCAAAGTGCTCAATTGCCAACACTAGACTCCTTACCTCGACTAACTCATGCAGCTAGTGAACTTCTTGAGCGATGGCCTGGTTTATATCGAAAGGAGATCATTCTGTATGCTACTATGTGCACTCTTCAAAGCAGCCCCCTAGGCTATTGTGAACCCCCTCTTCTTGAACCCCATGAAGTTTCCTCTCTTGCATGCTCTCGACTGGCTTGTCTTAGATGAGTTCTCTAGAACATATGTATTCAAAAGGCTCGGTACAATAGATTACAATAAGGCAAGTTTCTATGAGCTTGGCAGCTTCGGCCAATAGTTTTCTGATAACGAAAAGCTTTTCTCTGATTATCTAGACGACAGGAACTCTATCATTGTAGAGCTGATCTTCCATCAACGTGGTCGAGACATTCCTCAGTCAATATTCGGAGTCATCCGCAAGAATGCTGATAAGTCATTGACGATCAAATCTTCGTACAGTAAAAAGACTGTGTTGATCCCCAAAAGTATCGATTCGAAGAATAATGAATTGAAAGAAGCTTGCCAGGTGTTTATACATGATTTTACTGAAGACCCAGCGTTCTCTACAGGTATGAAGCAGGTATTCGAAGTGCGATTCTATGGGTGCAAGCTAAGATATGAAATGGAGAAGACTATTCTATACTAATACGACGATTTCCAATACAGGACTCGTTAATTTTTCGTGCGTTTCTTTTCTATGTAACATTTCCATTTGTCTAACTTAATTTATAGGTACTCATCAACTAATCTTCATCAGGCGTACATTGATTTGCATAGAGGAATTGGATACCTTCAGAATCAAGTGATAAGACTCACCTATGAAAAAGCTCGAAATGTGAGACATGGAAGGAAGTTCCGAATGACTTAGTCATTTACTACAAGACCCCACTTTCGACCTACAAGAATTTCGACTACATTATTGAATTCTTTGATAGATTTGCCAATAAATTTATTTAAGAACGCTCTGATATCTTAAGTAAGAATTTAATGCTAGCTAAATATTTTAGGGTAAATGCTCATAGGCTAAATAAAAAATGGTGTGTCTGTAGCTTAGAAGGGATATCCTAACAGGCCTCTAAGCATTATAACACAATCTATCAGTTTAACACACTCGTCACCTTGGTCAAAAACCCTCCCAAAAATTCAGACCTTCGCACAAACTTAAGGAAAGATATTTTATTTGTGCAAAATTTACTCGAAAGTCTTCATGAAACTTTTATGGAACTTATCCATAAATATTACCCAGAGTATTTCAAGATTTATGAATCAACGTAAGCATATTTTAGATTAAAATTCTATAGTTATCTCTAACTGAAGGAGAATGAATTCCATCCTCTCGTAATGGCACTCAACTGGTCGATCCCTGATGATCTAAAGATTGTAATGGGTCTTATTCAAAGCCTCGCTGATTAAGCATAGAGAAATCCTCCTTGGCCAGATAATTATCTTACAAAACAACAGAGATATGGTGACGAAATTTTTCTTGCCCTAAAAGACCAAGTAAAGAGACTTCAATCAAAAATCTAGATGGACTGTCTGCCAGAGAATAAGCTCTGCTTGAGAACTCGCCATGGCTTCTCCACTTAGAAGCTTTCAAGAACAGGTTTTTACACTACAGCTCCAAAAAGAATGACACTCTTCAGTAAGTGGATTTAAATTCAACATTTCTTTATAGGAAAGTGATTGTTAACCCCCCATCATTCTACATCAGAAAAATTAACTAGCTTTCAAATGATCATGACAACGCTGTAATGTTTGAAGGACTTACACTCAACAGCATGATATAGATTAGTGATTCTGACTAAGATGTAGAAATGGAAGACGAAGACTTGATGCAGAGCTATAGACTTTCACAAACTCCCTCAAGGATTTCTAATTATGGACAGGCAAGCCAAGCAAATCCTTATCAGCAGTCCCATTCTATAAGATAGTCGCAAGCATTTGACAATGTACATGAGCAACATAGATAACAGTACCAGGACAAGATGCAAATCCAGCAAGTTCTCTCATCAGTGAACTAATTCTAGCAGAGAAATCCTACTGAAATTTATGGAACTACACCTATCGGAACAATTTCCAAATTACCCCAATCAACAGTAATTCTATGAAGGAGTTGACCAAAACTACTCGTAAAACTATCACCAGCAAAGGGATTAGTAGTTGTATAGAGTGCCAACTAACATGAATCAGATGCAGCAGCAGCTTCCTTCAGGGTACAACTTAAACAGAAAGGAAATGTTTGGAAGCAATAAAAACTATGGCATGAATGATTTCTAGGGTCAGAAAAATTACCAGCAAGATGAAGGCTTCAAGTAAACTCAGAGCAGAGAAACGATTGGTAATGACATGTACAAGCATTACGCTGAAGATATTACCGGCAGATAGGAATAGAGACAAAGGTAAAAGTAGCTCTTACAACATAAAAAACTGCCAAAACTACTTGATTTTCCTTCTTAAAATCAAAGCAAAGAGGTCCTATCCTTAAACAGAGGGTAAGCTAACGCAAATGCTTCGAATTCAAGACTGGATAGCAATCAAACGGGTTCCAATTCAAGGTAGAGGCCATCAAGTGTTAAATAATTCGATACTGATGAAGATAAAACTTAGGTCATACTCGTGGGATGATGAAAATTAACCAGATAAGGGACTCGGTACTTAAATTCAACAGATTGAACCAGACTAATAACACTCTATCAACTAAGGTTAACTCCTTGGTGATGGAAATGTTCCATAAACTAACTCTTAAGGTTGCAATGACACGTGGGGTAAGAAGCATGATGGAACAATTCCAAGTCTTTATGATGATATCTCAGACGAAAATACGGGATTGTAAAATTAAAACCATGGTTACGGCCAACAAAACGCTGGTCTTAATCAGGGGATGATGACGTCTGAGGACCCAATAACAGTAAGTATTCAATAGTATGGAGAAACCTGAGGCTGGGAATTCTTTATTTGGTAATACTTCTACCAATCGTGGGCAGAATCAATTTGGGGTTATACCTCAGTAAAACTCGAACCAGTTACCTGGTAGTTCCCATCATGAGACTTCTACCAGTGATGGCACGACTAGTAAGGGTATTACTCCTCAGAGATCTGACCTTTTAAGCAGATCTGCGCTACAGCCTCACCTCAAGAAGCAGCAAACTAGTATCATGATACCCAAACCTAAATAGACTTCTCAACCCCAGTCACATGATGAAACTCAGTAGAAGCAGATGAGTGAAGTAGAAAATGCTTCAAGAGAGCAAGCTCACATTGACCAAGCCGTTGGAGATCAAGCTAAGGCTGACCAGGCTGCCAAAGATCAAGCTGCAAGAGACTAAGCTCCCATTGACCAAGTCGTTGGAAATCAAGGAGCAGAAGAAGATGTTTAAGAGTAGAATAATTAATGAGATTATGATGAAGCTGTCAACCTGAAATGATGTTCACACCTAAGGGCAGCTTGGATCAACAGACTCCTTATATTTTGTTATATTCAAGCATTTATTTCATAGATTTTATATTGATAAAACTTAAACTTTACAACTGTACTCATTTAGGATGTCTAAATCTTTCTCATC